>PVJX010006860.1:0-35000 GCA_004027295.1 Dolichotis patagonum
TTCCTTTTCCTGGGGTTCATGATTTAAAGAACAGCACAGATGCTTCATCTTCTTGTGGAAAGATGCTGAGCAGAATCCACTCCAAGATGGAGCATACCAACATCAAAATGATTGGAAATTGAAAAAAAAACTATTTAATAGCACAGGCTTCCTTTGGTGTTATCGAATTGATAGTTTTCAGATTTTCAAAAACAAAGAAAATCCCAAATTTCTTTCAAGAGTGACATCAAAGCAGTCAGATTTCCCAAACCAGAAATGGGGGCCCAATAACTTACTTTTCTTTGCAAGTCAACTGGAAAAAGAAATTGGATGAATTGTAATTCTGCCCAGGTTCTGAAAGGCTTGGAGCTGCTCAGTCGTCCTGACTCAGTGAGATAGAGTGAGTGCGTGCCGAGCACGTAGCATCATGAATCTCAGTCTTCCAGATACATATGCTTGTCTTTATCTCACACACATTTATGCTGCTATTCCTATGCCACAATTTAATATCTGACTTCACTTCCATGTGACATGGTATCAAACGAGTCACTGTCACTTTGGGAGTCCAGTCTCCATCCCTGAAGGTGTGGAAGCATCCAGTTCTATAGTTCCTCAGCACTTGGGGCTTGGTCACCCCTGGTATCAGCCCCTCTGTGCAGAGGGCTGGGAGCAGAAACAGGCCTGCGAACCCAGCATTGCTCCTCCTCGCACGTGGGAACTGTCCGCAGGCCTTAGTGGCCCCGTCTGCCTACTGACACCCTCGGCTTCCCTGTGGCTTGGCCCGTGGGCTTCACCTGGAATTCCTCCTTGGAAACGGCTCGGCCCCTCTCCTGACAGCCTCCATGTTTCTCTTTCCTTTTTACTCTCCTTTCCCCATCAGTGGGGAAACCCATGGTGGGAAAAGAGGGTCACACACTTCCTGTTCCTCCCAAACCTTCGATCCAAACTTTGAGTCCTCTCTGTGCCCTTGGTGACTGTTTGGAAGGTCCCTTGCTCTTCCTGCTTCCTGACCCATTGCTTGCTGTTTTGCAGACAGTGACTACTTATGGCTAAATTCCCAATCGGTAACTTACCGGAGGGAAATGCTGATCAGAGTTACATGCATGAGAGAGATGGGATCAGACATAGGGAAAGCAAAAGGAAAAGTGATAGTTTAACAGGGCCGCCGTATTGATCCCAGTCCCCATAGCACAGATGGCAAGTGTTGGAGGACTCCCGAGGAGGGAGCTGGACTTGCAATGTTAGGATCCTCAAGATAAGGTAAGCTCCTCCAATCACCAAAGTGTGGGGGAAAATAGACCAATACAGTGAACGTCCCAGGGGCCCCGTTCATAGTGGGAAACCTGAAATTATAGTGGGCTTTTCAGTGTGTCTGGAGACCTCTCTCAGACACACCTTGGTGTGAGAGGAGCGTTGTGCACAGAAAATGCTAGGAATAGGAGTAGCTCACATAGGAGCGGAATAAGGGGAAGAGGATGGGAAACCTCAGGACCTGCAGAGCATGGCCCTGTGAGGTGTGGCCAAAGACCATAGCGAGGAGCAGAGGATTCTCACACATATCCAGTCCAAACTTCGTGTGGTGCAAATGCAGTGATCCTGCCCATGTGACTAGTAGGGAGGAGGGCAGTAACCAGCCAGAGGATGCAGAGCGCGGAGCTGAGATTTAGTTTTGAAATTGTTCCAGAGATGGTGCAGCAGTGGGGATAGCAACGCTGAACGCTGAATGAATGAAGTCGAGGTGAAGGGCATTGCGATTGAGGAAGTCACAGGGAAGCCATCTCAGAGATGAGTCATCTCGGAAGATGCTAAGCTGCCAAAGTGGGATTGTGATTGAAGAGAAAGCAGTGCCAAGACTGAGGTCACTGAGGAAAGGGTGAGGGGGACAGCGGAGGTGCTGTGGAGTGTCTGTTAACTGGGCTGGGGCGGACACTTTTCTGAGTGATGAATTGGTATTGCAAAACTATTTTTTCCAACCGTTATATGTATACGTCAGACTCTTTGAAAAATACAAAGCTCCTAAAAACCTAAGCAATCTCTGTGCCCATATAGTAAGACGCTGGTGCTGTTTGGTCTCTGTCTTCCGTTTTGCTATGAAACATTAGTGCTCGACCATCACATCTTGATGTTCAGCTAGGTCCAGTTTTGCCTTAGTTTTTAACAATGATTCTTCTTTTTCCTTTGGCCTGACAGTTGTGTTCATTGGATTGTTTTGGAGATTTTTTGGATATTTTGAGACAGTATTATATTTCTGAGGGGAAAAAATGGCAATTTGATTAAGAGCCATGGAGGGCAGCCTCTGGTCTTGGGCATTCATCTTCCTAACAAACGCATTCTAATCAGTCATTTCATGAAGCCTAGAGGTAGTGTGGTGAAGATGATAGGAAATATTTCTTTGAATTCAAAAAGTTTCACTTGTTGTGGCTGGGGATATAGCTCAGTGGCACAGCACCTGCCTGACAAGCAGGAGGTTGTGAGTTCGATCCCCAGTACGAAAGGAAAAAAAAAATTTCATTCTTCTGAAAAGGACAAAGATATAAATGACAAAGCAATTTCTAGTAGGTTTTGATAGTGACAATAAGGAACTAAACAAGAACATGACACAATTCTAGTAATGGGGGATGTCTGTGGCCACATCGTTAAACTATCAAGGAAGACTCCGAGAGCGGTCAACCTGATGAATGAGAACTAGTCTGCCAAGTGTGAGGGGAAAATAGACTTTAGTGATAAGGAGCAGAGCTTCAAGGGCCCAGTAGTGCAAGCTTGGAAAGTGAGAGGAGAGAAGCACAAGGGAATGAGGAGTAAGCAGGTGCCAAAGTTTGGAGCATCCCGCCACAGTCCATTATTAGATTTCATCCCAGGAGCAGCGGGAGGCAGCGGCCGAGTGCTCCTCTGCCCGGAGAATCAGAGGATTCCTCCTGGTTGAAATCCAGCTAGAAAGTCTATACCAGCAGGATGAAGGAGCAGTGCTGGTAGGTTGAGGGTTCTACACTGGGGGCGAGGAGTCACACTCACAACAAGACCAGGGCTGCCCTGAAAAGTACCTCAGTGACGTGGAGGTCCTGAGCTCCTCTGACGATAAGAACAGTTGAGTACATGCCAGGAAGCCAGCATGATGAGTTTGTCCTGGAGACTAAGTGGCACATGTCTTCCCCTCTGGAGTAGGAAGCCATGCCCAATGTAAGGACCAGAGATAGTCCCGGAGAACCAACTGCTCAAATAGCAACACTTAGCGAAACCCACAACAGCCCACCACTCACTTCTCCTCCACGTCTTTATTTACACTGGCAACTTTCCTCAGGTGAAACATCTACGCTTAGCACCATGGTGGTATGATCCAGCTGGGGTTAACTACCAGTTTTTAATCCATAACACTAACTCTTATTAAATTCTGTCTGTTGATTCATTTCTCTGCTTTCCCACGTAATAAGACTTCTAGAAGAAAGTGATTTTATAGTCTGTCTTAATCCCCGTTCTCCATGCTTTCACACACGGGTTGAACCAGGCTTGGGTGCCCACAAGTGTACTTAATCTTGCACTGTAATTCCCAGTCACTGCTGTATGTTCTGTCAGTCACTGTCAGTTGTTAGTCCTCATCTTATTTGACCCCAACCCTTATAGAATTTGCTGCTCTTGCTTTTGGGACCCTGCAGTCTCATTGTTTGTCTCATTCCTAAGTCAGTCTTCTTTGCCTCTTTGGTCAACTTTTGCTGTTCTCACTGGCATTCTAATGATGGTACACCAGGGTCCTGTTCTTCTGCCTCTTCTCTAACTACTCTCACTCACTCGTATTCTCATCTACCTTAAGCTCTACCTATAGGTATAGGAGGCTGATTCTCCAAAACACTTCTCAGATCACAGCCTCTTCCTGCATCCTAAACTTGTATTCAAACTCCCTCCTCAGCAATTCCTACAAAGCTAACAAACTTCTGAATCTTACCACGTCAAAAATATGAACTCTTTCTTTTCCTTTCCATGCCCTTCCTCAACCCTTCTCTTTGCTTATTTCACCCTTCTCTTTGCTTATGCCAAAGCCTAGAGTCAGCCCAGCTTCTCTCTCCTACCTTACTCTGGTGTGCACTTTTCTATTTGGCTGGGACTCATCCTATGACATACCAAAGTTTCCATGCAGCGAATCTGAGTTTGTTCTCTTAGCCATCTGAGTGCTTTGCTCTCATGATTTTTAACTTCCTGAGTTTCATGGAATGCTGGTCTAAGTTAGGGCACCCCGTGTTGGTCTTGCTGAGGTACACAGGGTGCAGCTATGCCTGTCATCCTTCTGCAGTCCCTGTCCAGGCCACATTGCTTGGCCACCAACTTCAAAGGGTCTCTGTGGGGTCCCTTCTGGTCACAGTGACTGAGGATATCCCACCTCATCTGAACACCGTTAGATACTTATGAGAGAAATGATAAAGAGAGCATGGTTTAATGGAAAGGACCCAGAATTCCATTTTGTGACCACTTTCCATGCTAAGATAACTCTTTACTGTAAACTGATGACCTACACGTTTGGCCAATTTGTTGTACTTTGCATGAAAATCAAAGCTTCTTTTCCTAGTTTACTTTTGCTATCAGTGCAATGCAAAATCTATTTGACTGAATTAGGTTGCATTCCATTAATCTTTTAAACATGAAATTGTAATGGCTCAAGGTTAATGAGATTTAAGAATATTTGTTACTTAAATTGTGACTAATATACTTCAAAAAACCCAGAAAATACTGGTTATTTTTAGTAACAGAAAAGTATGAATGATATTTAAACCTTGGTAAACTTGGTGGAACTTTGGTTACATTACTTAGCACCTTTATAAATGAAGGATTTAGAGTATTTCAGAAAGAATTAGGAAATTACAGATTAATTTATTCTAATGCAAGAGATATGGTAACTATTGCATAGGTTGACAGGTACAAAGTACTGGAAAAGTTCAGGGGAGGAAGAGGTTATTTCAGGGACGGGTGCTGTTCCACTTTTAGCGGCCCTTTTCCTCACTTTGCTCCTCTGTATCTGCAGCATCTCATTCACAAGCTCTTTATTCATTCATTCAAACATGTTTTCAAAACTAACAATGCGCTAGGCATTGTCTCAGACACCCAAGTTGCCAAATGACTTTAGCACTATTCTTCCTCTTCATGTGTTCATTCCATTGGATCAGACAGTCATGTTAATAAATAATGATAACACTATGTTGTGAGTGTCACGCTAAGGTCATGTGTAAAGTACTATGGGACACAGAGGACGGGATACTAGCTACACCTTGTACCAGGGTGTCAGCAAGGAATGTTAGGGACCGCTTAAGAAAGCAAAAGGTATTTGCACAGAATCTGAAGAGTGTGAAGGTCAAATAGTAGTTGGTCAGGTAGACCGAAGAAGAAAGGAATCTGGCAAACAGAATTATGAACACAAAGTCCTTGTTACAGGCTATGTATTTGCATTTCAAAAGCAACTCTTGTTATCTTCAAATATGCTTTAAAATAATTTAAATATCTCATTTATGTTTAACAAAGTCATTGAACTAAGACTAAACTCAGAAAATGATTTACCTGGTCAATTTGAAGTCAATTTGAAAAAGTCAAACAAGAGTTTGACTGACACTTATCTATTTGGATATTACCATAGGACGTTTAAGAGATGAAACCTCCTTAAACGTACTCTCATTTATTTTATTGCTGTTAATTTTTATGCCTATTGATTCTTCTTGGAAGCTTCACTGTACCAGCTCTGAGGGGAAGGAGCGCAGAGGAGGGGTGAGACCTGGTGAATAAAAGGTGTGATCCTAAGTGAATTCTCCTTTCTCCTCTTGCCCTAGACTTAGGAGCATTTACTTCTCACCGCTTCCTCCTCAGTGCATGCACCCACGTGGGGTGTACAAACAGCTCCTGGGTCCCGCTGCACACGGCACAGCTGCCCCCTGAACACGTGGCACCCCCTGTTGTGACAGTCTTGGATTCTAGGACTGTAGACGTACAGTGAGTAGAAATGTCGTCTCTGTCACACACTGCATCATGCAAGAATCCCAGTGAGTTCAATCAGGAGAAGGGCTTGTGACATCAGATTAATTTTATTGTGATTAAATGTGTAGAAGTGATTAGATCGGTGGTTCTGGGAACTTTTGATTACCTCTTGCCAACTTAATTTTCATCTTGTCCTTACACAATCAAGCTGAGCCCTGTATGTACCCAAGAGTTTGTGCAAACTTTCATAAAGGAAGAACTGACCACTTACATATAGGTCTGCCTTTGCATGCATGTAGGTGTGCATGCGTACATTTTTTCTTTGAGTATGAACAAGGACCTTCTTATTTCCTTATTCCCTTGCAGTTAAAATTAAAAAGGAGCTTTCACATCTAAGCATATTCAGATCATTTCTGACATTAGGAACTTTTGTCCATTTCTTATTAAATGCAGATATATTGTATTACTGAGCTACAATCTAGTAGCGCTCACTACTAACTATTAATGCAATGCTTGTTCACATTTATCCCAGTTTTCTCATCTGCCAAAGTTTAGAGTGACTAAATGATGACTTTCATTCAAGCTGAAAAACTTTAGATTCCCATCCCATTTTCCATGGAAGCTTCTGTATTAGCTTTTGTGTACCTTTGAGCTAAGCCACATTACTTGGCCCAAAAGATTTCCCAGTGCTGCCTTTCTCCCCTGAACTACTTCCTGTCTCTTCTGCCGCTTCCCGTTCTCCTATCCTCTCATTCCCATGTGACCCTGCAGCCCTGCAATACCCTTGACTCTTCCTTCTGCCTCCAAATCCAAGCAGCTTCCAGGATGAGACCCTAGATATCTGAGCAGCGGGACGCTGCCTCATTCATGAAGCCCTGCCTCACTGCGTCTGCCCTTCCAAGCTCCGGCTTCCCTGATTTCTAGACTTGTCTATAACTCCTGCTTTTATTTAAGGAAAATTATGTGATCCTTTCTCCTCTGTTTTATAAGTTCTCAGATGTACTCTTTTTTCCAAATTTTGTTCAAGTTTAAATTCAAAATCAATACTCACTCATACATTTTCATATTATCGGCTATTTGAAATTAAGTAGCTAAAGGGGACGTATGATGTCATATTTTCTTTCTGTCACCCAGAATAAGCATTTAATAACAGCCTGGGTGTTTGAGGGAATGAATCACTTTTGAGTGTTCAGTGTGGGCTTTTTTTTTTTTTTGAAGTGGCACAAATCCAAGTTCCAATGTGTTTTTTGAAAATGCGGCACATTTCAGCTTTGACTTGAATGAATGACGATGATAATGCTATATTTTTCCATTCCCAGGTGGAAACAACCGGGGAAGCTCAACGGGGTTCTGGAACACTATCTGTTGTATGTTTCACATCGCACACGCGGGTTTCCCGTGTGGACTGTCGTCTGTAACAGCAGTGAACGTTCTCTGGGTCACAGGCTGCAGGACCTGGTCCCCGGCACTGAGTACCTCATCAAGCTGGGAGTAAGTTCAGTTTTTCTGCCCCCTTCTGTTTGTCCTGCCTTTTCTCTCTCCCTCACCTAGAAAATAAAAAGGCAAAACACCAAAAACCTCATGTGTTGATACTGCTATGGAAAAGCCATTTCATATCCTAACTGAGAATTCTGTTGGTCCAATACCTGCGTTTTTCAATATTATGGAGAGTGTTAGAGTAACTGTCTGATGGGAAGATTTCCCCAAATCTAATTTAAGAGGATCAGATATTATTTCTGTTACCTGAAGTGTACCATGAGTGTGTCTTGAAAATGCTTAGATTGGTAAATTTATTTCCCTTTGGATCTTGCGTTCATTGCAAAAAACAATGTATGTCATGAAACTTTAGATCTTATATTTTTAAAAGAAGATTTAAATAATACCCAGATATTTTACTGTACTGTGGTTTATATTACACTTATCTCAGAAGAAAAGTCATTTAATGAGGCCTCAGAATCAATGTACTTTAGAGGTTTCTTTAGATTGTAGCATTTTGTAAGGCAAAAAGACCACTTTTTAAACAAAGGTCCTTTAAAAGACCTTGATATTACTGTGGAATTTACACTCAGTAGTTCCTTTTGTTTTTTTGATGAAATATAATCTTTTTTAAGTTTAATAGCACATCTGAAAATAACTGAATATAAACATGAGATTATCCCTATTTGTTTTAAACACACTCTTCATTTTATAGCAATACCTATATAAGGATATTTGCTTTGATAAATGCCATAGAAAATATTCTGCTCTTGATTATGAATAAATTTACATTTATGTAGACACTGCGTATGCATTCATTTTACTTAACATGCTCTTGAATGCTCTAAATATTATACCACGAGAAAATAAACTGCATTCAGCTATTGCTAACTGTTTGAGGATGCCACGAGGAAGGGCAATCAGCCGATGCTAAAAATCATGTTCAAGACTCACCCCGCGCCCGTCGGGCTGCAGCAGCGCAGCTCGGCTCACAAAAGAGCATCCGGGGTCTGTACAACTCTGTTCCTCAAGAAGTAAGACGTATACTAACTTCAATTTTGAAAGCTGACGTGAGGCCCACGCTGTTTTCAAAACAGGGGTAGCATCAAAATCAAGAAAAGTTTCGAATACTGACAAGGAAGCAAAATTAAACATAAATTCATGGTGC
Organism: Dolichotis patagonum; assembly: GCA_004027295.1. Lineage (NCBI taxonomy): Eukaryota > Metazoa > Chordata > Mammalia > Rodentia > Caviidae > Dolichotis > Dolichotis patagonum. The sequence continues at coordinate 8,573 of PVJX010006860.1, forward strand.
TCCTGGGTTTTACCAGAAGGAAGCAAGTGACGGAAAAAAAAAAAGTTATTGCCAAGGCAATTCTTAGGATAAGCTCTGCAGTCAATCAAGATCCAAGTCAATATCCTATATTTTATAATTCTCCAATATCTTTAAAAATAAACACCACTACCATACGAATCTGCTCCTCTGAGTTTTATTTCAGAGTTTGCCGCTATATCACCTAAGGCAGATTCGCCTAACCACACTGAGTTTTACCTCCTTCAAGCCTGAAATTAGGACATCAAACTAAATGATTTTTGAATGGCTTTTTGAGCTCCAAAATTCTATGATGCTGAAAAGGTATCACCAAACAATATTCTACGGGCCCAAACAGTGTCTGTCAGCTGCTGAATAATATCGACACGGGATGTCATAAAGTGGAGAAGCCCTTGCCCGAATAAACATGCTCAGATTATTTTCAATTTCACTGTATTTATTAGGGCAGAAAATATTGTCATGTGTTTTCAGGAAGTATCCAACTAAAAGGGTTTTTTTTTTCTTTTTAACTTAACTCTGTTAAGCAGTAAATTAAATGAACCAGAACATTTTAGGTTCATCCTGGTTAATTGAGGGATTATTGTATATTTCACAGTTGCAATATAATAACTAGCTTTCAAGGTCATTAGATTAGTAGAGGGAAGTCAGGTTCTTAGTAAAACAGAGTTTCCTTTACAGGTAGTCTTAGCATACTGACTAAATGCTGCAAAACAAAATATACAGATAAGAAAGATTTTAAGCGGCCTTTAGAATAGAGGAAGATACACGGAGATTTGAACCCAGAATGATATACTTATTCCAGGCTCGGATCAGAAAGGTTACTTCATGCAGCTTCATTTAATATTTACCTTTGATTCTAGCTTATAATTTCCTGCATCTTGTAAAATTCTATATGCAGGTTCAGGCACAGTGCCTGGTGGAAACTGGAAGTTTAGTGAACTATTCTTGCATGGATGAATGATCACTACATATAATCATTTCATAAAGAATCTGGAACTTTTGATGTAATTAAATAATTTTCCGGAAAACTTCAGAGTTGAGGATTGTGTGGTTCCAAAGCAGATGTTCTTACCACTGCAAGAAATATTATAATTTGTTGCTTCACTCAACAAAGTGTATCTTGAGATATGACAAAGTGTGATGGCTGCTAAAAAAGATACTAAGTTAGCAATTTAGTAAAGATTCTATTAATGCAGATACATCTCAAGGCATGTGTTGTTTGATAACTTTCATAGTATGGCTAGCCATTTGTCACTTGGTGATAATAAGCCAAGATTTTTGGAAATAATCAGTTTGACTTTCAAAAAAAGATTGATATGGATAAACACTCTCGTTTATTTTTCTTCATTCCTGAAAATATGCTTTATGCCCTGTTTAGCTGAAAATAAACTATTGAAAAAGAAAATGCTAGCTCTAGATCTTTCTAATACCCATTGTTTCAAAAATAACTGATATAATTTTATTATTTACACATTTCATTGTCCCAAAATGGAACCTCTGTTTTGCCAGATTAACTGGTCAATTTTTGGCTTGTGACTTTTGATTTTAAATGGCTGTAACAAAACAAAAGCTATAGGAAATGGGTTGGAACAATGTATTTTAATGGCTCAGAGATTTTCAGACCTTAATCAGTGCCACTACATTGTTTAGTTTTTCCAGTCAGCTGTCCACTGTTTGAATACAGTGGCCTCTTTGCAGACAAATACAACAAGATAATAGTTGGCTCCATCTCATGTGGATGGGGACAGTTACACTAGACAATTGGAAGCCACCTTAAGAATAAGCCCTCTGAGCAAGGGCAAAACAAAGCACAAGAAAAAGAAAGTCCGCAGGTAATTCTTTACACATCATTTCATTTACAAGCAAAAATTTCATACATTTCTTAGATTCTTGAGGAGTGTCTCTGTCAAATTACTACTTCCCAGATATCAGATTATATGCTCCAAAGAACAGCTGTTTTCCTAAAGGTAGTTTTATTTATCTTAAAAAATACCATATAATTCTCAAAACAAAGTAAATTTAAATTTTCATTCTGTTTAAAAGATATAAAATCATACATCACATGGTACACTATTTCTCTGGGGAGGGTCAGCAAGGAAGGTGGTTAGGACATGTAACATTTAAATAATGACAAGTAGATTATTAGAACTGAAACATACTGTGTTATCAGTTTTAAAACAAGATGAGGCAACACTTCTAGGATAATCTAATTACGTCCTATGCCTGTTTTTCTACCATATTTTTTGGTGACCTTTTAGCACTTAATTTTTGGGTAGTGGTTTTTTGTGCTTACAAGTGGCCTGTCCCAAAATTTGGAGTTGAGGTTTAGACACACGGATCTTTCTTTATTTGCATATTCCGTTCTCAGCTGGAAATAAGGTTTTCTGCTTACACATATGTGCACACCACATAGTTGAGGATCAGAGAAAACACTGGAATTAATCAAGACCCCAACAGTAATGCAATTTCATGCCCAAGTCACAATTTCAGCGGCCTGAAACTTGCTTAAGCTGATGAGAAATTATCCTAGAGAAGTGAATTACTGCTGTTTCCAGCACAGGAAGTGAGCGTGGTCTCCATGTTTGTTGACACTAAACCGTTATTTATACTTACGAAGATTTGCAACCAGTTACAGCAGGGCATACAGTATTAAACTATCATATAAGAAAATATGCAAAAACCAGCCAGTCTTCTTCTATCTTTAAGGAACACAATGTGGACTGCTTGAAGTACCAGAAAAACCACTCCTCCAATATCTAACTGAAAAACAGTACACAGGCCAAAATAAGCAAAATGGTGCTTATTTTATGCTAGTAGTATCTGTCTTCCATGAAAATGGACTAAATAATTGTTTACTTTTGATATCAGCTCATGATTTTGTTTCATTTTCTTATTAATTGTGGTAAAATTTAGTGCTTTCTGAACGCTTTTTAAATTTTGTTGTGTAAATGGCGGTTGTAAACTAAAGAAATATAAAACACAATTGAAGTATAGTTTTTAAGCATCACTGTTATATAAAGCTATAATTGCTAACATTTGTTAGCAAGGATGGGCTAATAAAAACCCTGTTGTCTCAGTGTCTTAAAGAAATGCTTGTCCAGTAAATTTAGTAGTTATTTACAGTTTATTGTGAAAATCTTCCTGGAAGTTTTAGTTATCTTTAACATTCATGTCACCATTTTGGATATTAGGAAAAGGAACTTTTGGGATTACATTAAATTTGTCAGCTATGTTTTAATGAAGTTGTTCTCCTCTGATTCATAAGTGAATTATTAGACCTTCTAAGCTATTATATATTCACTCAACAATGTTACATATTGATTGACTGGGAAATATTATTTTATTTAATCTGACATGATATCAAAATATAAACGTATTGGTCTCTAGTAAATAGAAAGCAGTTCTATTTGCTGTACATCTTTTCCTACCTAGATATAGTCATTCAATCCTGAAGTCTCAGGCTCAGTACTTTGCTCATGTGATGTGCATACGTGTGCCCATGGATGTGTCCACCTGTGTGTGTGCACACACAGGTGTGTGTGTTTCCTTCATTCCGCACCCTTTGTATGAAGCTGCTTCCTGCAGGGCTGACCACCCAGTCAGCTCATGGCCTCCATGGCCAGGCTCTAACTCAGCTTGGTCTTTAATTCACATCTGCCTGGTTATTTCTACTTACTGGAGACGCCTGCCTCGTGTCCTGCGAAGCGATTCAATTTAGTGACTAACTTCAGCATCAAGACAGGTTTATTTGGGAGGGTAAGGACAACAGCGTTTAAAAGGACCCAGAACTTGTGTGAGGCATTCGCTTTCCTCCGTGGCCATCTAAACTTTATGGAGCCAGCATGAGATGCTTATTTCTGCACCCTGTCTAGGCTTGCACCGGAGGCGGCTGTGCGGTGAGTGCGGCCAGCCAGGCCCTGACCGACGAGGACGTCCCCGAAGGGGTGGCCGCCCCTGCAGCCCACTCCTACTCACCGGACTCCTTCAATGTCTCCTGGACCCAGCCTGAGTATCCGAACGGTAAGTGAACTCTTTTAGCCTCAAGTTAAAAAGATGATTAGCAAAGGTAAATTAATATTCTAAATGGCAGCTTATATGTGGTGCTTAATTTTTAATGATCATTTTAGCACATAAAATACCTGAGATAGTATCATTGTCTGTAGTTGGGGAGATTGTGGCTTTTAGGCGAACATACAATTTTGGTGGCTCAAAAGTGCTCCCTTTTGATAGTTCTTGTGTACTGCATCTTCCTGTTTAATGTGCTCCAGGAGAGGTAAAGAGAACAAATGAGGAAGCCAAAGAACACCCTTTGGAGAGCGACATTGTACTTTCAATGACTTTCTGGTTTTTAACAGCCTTTAGTTCTCCCTTAGAGAAGTAGGGAGGTGGAAAGTTCATGTACATATTGTATTTCAAAATGTGTTTGATTTAATAAGTTTATCTTAAAAGAGCCCATTTGGAACTCTCTGTTCTTTAACATACCATTTATAAATATTTCAACACAGTTTTTGAACAGCGCATACATTAAAGCATACGTGCTTTAGTACTTACTTAACATAAAGCAGATTGTGTATTTCTGTGTAATATGTGTGTCCTTGTACAGTTAGAGAATTATGCTAGCCAGCTAAACTCACTAGAATAAAACCTCATTATAAAGAGTTTTAAATAACGCTGGAGGAGAAGCTGCTGTATTTGCTGACTGGAAGTGTCTCCAGAATTCACACAGTGCAGGATCACTGATCCGCAGGGATTGAAGCTTGCAGGAGGACATCACATTTCATTCCTCTTTGAGACAAATATCAAGGATAATGTCATAGAAATTGTTTAAAGTGACTCATTACTGAAAATTGAAGTGAACTATTTTAGCATGACCAAAAAGACTGGAAGAAAAAGTTGTGGCTTTATTAGTCTTATGTTTACTATGGTATTAATTATTCCAGCCATCTCATTCACTTTTGGCAAAATGCAGGAGATGTATTTGAGGTAATGGTGACAGTCCCAATAATTAGAGTGAGTGATTACCTCTGCTATTGAAGTTATTCCTGCACTGTTACAAATTTATTAGTAAAACAAATAAATGAATGGATGTCTATTTGGTGCTATATTAAGCAGTTGAAAATCTTATCACATTTCTTATGCCACAAGGAAATATATTCTATAAGAGGCAGTGGAACTGTTGATGGTTTACTCTGACGGGATTGCTGTTAGCGGCTACAAGATCATTTGTGTAGTAAAACATTTCCCTTCATTCCAGTTGGTCGGTTGCTGCTAAAAATACAACTGCACTCAGAATCTTTGGCTGTCTAAGGACCTTTGCTTGTTATACTTTGTGCACTTGCAAAGCATTTTTTAAAAGATTTATTGAGCAGCCAGAATCAGGGGCTTTTGAGATATTTGTATTAACAAGTCAACGGCATTCTAAAGTCTTATATTTAATACCAGCAGAGTTTTAGATGTGAGACACTTCAAAGTTTTCACTTCCAAAATTTTCCACTAGTCTTCTCCAGTTTTCCCAAATTTTCCAATGTTTCATTGCTATCATGGATTGTCTAATTCTTAATAGCAGAGGAGTAATCTGATTGTGAGAACACATCTGATCCCTGTGTTTTCAAAGCCCAAACACCTGAGGGACAGTGTTAAACTCTGTATTCTGCGACTCTGATCCTTCCCCATTTATGACTCAATCCTCTCATAACCTTGTGACACATCTTTCTTAGCCACCCTGGAATATCTGTGGCTTACTATAAGGTTGGAAGACACAAGTGTGAGTCAAATAGACCTAAAATTTGAAAAACAAAAATTGTCTCCAGTGTAAGATAGTTGTGCTACTCTGGGAGATGTGTCACACTCCACAAATCCCACTTTCCTTCTGAGTTGTAAAACGAATTTTTGCAACTACTTCTTATTATCTCCTTATCTTTATCGGTAGAAATCTACTTGTTCTCCCATAAGAAACCATAGGTTTCTTATTCCATGAAATCATTCTACTCTTCCTTGAGTTTAAGCTAACTTTTCTACCCATTGGTCTTGACCGCATAGCCTGTGTTTGTGTCTTCCATAAATGGTGACTGAACGTCTTGCATACCTGTCCAACCTTCCCACCACATGACAAGGATGATGACCTGCTCCTTCCTTTCTCTTCACAGAGCCTAATGCAGTATTGCATTTTTTGTTGGTGCCCAGTATTTAGGTCATGTAATGGTTTCTTGTGAAACCTGCCTTTGATCAGTGGCTTATATATGATATAAAGTCCTGGTTCTGTGATAACACTGAGAGACAACAGACTTACAAACCAGACCCTGTGATGTTTGTTCAGTGTATTGGATCCTGAAAAGTATTGGTTCCATTGTTCGGTGTCTGGACTTGGGTTTTCTTTAGGATCTTCCTTTTGATTCAAACATTTTAAATTTTCTTGTTCAGAATACTTCCAGTCCACATTTAATGGAACTCAGCCCATATTACAGTATATGCTACACTATGGTTGCTTTCTGACTTCACAATATAATGCAGAGAGAATTAATTTCAACTGCCCAATGAGATCAACTTCATCCTTGTGGTATAAAAGAAACCTTTCAAGTTGCTCTCATCATTTCTCTTATATGAGAAATCCAAAGTGTAAATAAAGACAAAAATAAAAGATAGATAATAGAAAGAGAGAGAGCTAGATCTTTCACAAAATGAAAGAGGATCAAGGGACCGAGAGAAAGGGGAGAGAAAGGAGAGGAAGTGGATAGAATAACAATGAAAATACCAGGGCTGGAGATATAGCTCACTGGCACAAGTGCCTGCCTAGCAAGTGGAAGCTCCTGAGTTTGATTCTTGGTACCCAGCCCCACCAAAAAAAAAAAAAAAAAAACAAGAAGAAGAAGATGTCTTTCTCCATATACCAACTTCCTGCAATGAATGTAATCAATATGTACTGCAAACATGTACCGATAAAAATTAAGATAAGCATCTGTCTTACATTGGTCTCCTTTGTTCATTGCTGCATCAAAAATGCTAAGAATAGTGCCTGGCACAAAATGGGAGCTCAATTAAAAATTGATTGCTTAGCACTATTCAAAACCTAGGATATTGTAAATGCTGAGGTGAGAGTGGGTATGGAGAAACTAGAAAGCTTATGAATTGTGGGTGGTAATGTTGAACAGTGTAGTTGCTATAGGGAACAGTATGAAGTTTCCTCAAAAAATTAAAAGTGGAATTGACAGATGAGCCAGAAACCCTGCTTCTTAAAACATGTCCAGAAGAGTTATAAACAGGGTTTTGAAGCGGTAGGTGTAAACCAATTCACTGCAGTATTATTCACAATAGCAGAGTTGGTAACCCAAACATGGATGGATGGGTAAATAGGTGAATGAAATGTGGTGTATACAGTGGAACATTATTTAGCCTTAGAAAGAAGGAAATTGTATCATACACAACAGCAAGATAAAACATTAGGATTAAAAAAATTGAAATAGACTAGTCACAAATGACAGACACTGCATGATGCATGATTCCACCCAGGGAAGTGTTTACAGTAACCAACACTTAGGAACTATCCTGGTTACTTTTCTCTTGTTGCTGAGAAAAAATACCCAATTCACAAAAGCAAGGAAGGAAACATTTATGTAGCTTATAATTTATGGAGATCACAGTCCATGCTCAGCTGGCTCCAAAGCAGGGTGGCAGGGCTGAGGGGCAGCTCTTCATGGAAGCTGCACGCAACAATAGCAAAAAAGTGGAAAGTATGCCTCCTTCCCTCTCTTATATTGTATGCCAGCTCCACGCCCCCGGGCGGGTACAGCACTCACATCACCAATCCCAGTGCTAGACAACAAACCAGTCACTAACATTAGATTCAGCCACCTTCAAAAGGCCCAGATTCCATATCTGCATAAAGCTTTGGGGGAACATCCAGATACAAACCCTAACAAGAACACAAAGCAGAATTATATTTAGTAAGGTCAGGGCTGAGAAGAGAAATGGAGAGTTGGCATTTAGCAGATATACAGTTTCAACCTCTTAATTTAACTTGCTTTTTTTGTTGTTGTTTTGTTTTGTTTTGTTTTGTTTTAGTGTACTGGGAATTGATCTCAGGACCTTGCACTTGCCAGGCAGATGCTGTGCCTTTGAGCTATATCACCAGCCCCAGTTTATTGTTGTTGTTGTTGATGGTGATGGTTTCTTTCTTTTTTGCTTTTTTTCTTTTAGGCACTGGCAATTGAACTCAAAGCCTTTGCACTAAGCTACATCCCCAGCTCTTTTATTTAGTTTTCATTTTGAGACAGGGTCTCCTATGTTGCTTAAATTTCCCAGGCTAGGCTTGAACTTGTAATCCTTCTGCCTCTGCCTCCTCAAATGCTGAAGTTACATGAAGGTTTCACCACATTCAGTTGAGTTCCGCTTTTAACTATGAAAGAGTTGTAGAGCTCGGTGGCACAAGATGTGCAGGTAGATAACACTGGTACAACATTCCCTTAGAAATGGTTAATCTGCTAAGTTTTTTACATGAATTTTTATCATAGTAAGAAAATGATGATGCAGAGAAGTAATGAAATTCAAGAACCTTTTAAACTGGAAAAAGAATCAAGGACTCTGTTAGTATAAAATGAACAAAACATATTGATTGATAATCACATGCAGATATATTCATGAAACATATTTATTTGTTAAAGGTAAGATCACACCATCTGTTCTGTTGTGGAGCTTTTCTCTGTGTGGTAGAAACACATTTCTGTGACAGTTAAGAGTAACTTGACCTCATTCTTTTGAAGAACAGTGTACATTCCCACTGCATGAAATTTCAGTTTATGGAACTCCTCATTTATTGATAGGCAGCTAATTTTCCATATTTTGCTTTTGCAAAAACTTCTACTCACTATTAATTGCTATTAAAGACCTAGCACTGTCTGTAAGCACTGAGGCATTATCACTCAATTCGCACCTAAAACTTTGCTCCTGCTTAATTATGTTCTGCTTCATTCTAGTCCCTTGCCTTGCATACTTGCAAAAATAAGGACGTGGCACTCTGTGCTTCTTTAATCAGAGCCCTGTACCCACACACACTCTAACAGAAGTGTTCCACACTGCCTATGACTACAGGCAGCGTTTTCAGACTCTAAGAAGAGTTTCCTTTAGGTCCTGGGCACACGAGACACCTAATTATAGAGAACTTTGACTCTTCCTTTGTAAAACATTAGACACCATACAGAAGAAGTGCACTGCATTAGTGTCTACAAAACTGTGACCTGAATTATGTAGACTACAAGTGCATAATTTGAATTATGCTTTTGGGAGCTTCCAAATTCTCGTGAACCACTCCTGTTGAGAAGCTCAGGCCTCAGAATCTGGAAATATGTTTTGCTTACCATTTGAACCTTGCCAAAGCAGAAAACCTTTAGACTGTGTCCAACTTCCTCCTTGTGATTTAGCATGATCTATAAATGCTGCTATAAAAGTAACATTTTCAGCTAATTGCAGTGTGTTTTTTTAAATACTAGCTAAAAATACGTAATGTGCAATTCTTATCCATTAGCGATAATTAAAATTTCTTGTAACTATCCTCTGTCTTTAACTAAGTAGGCTCCAAGCCACAGGAGGATAGCAAAGCCATGTGCCTGGTCAACTGCAGTGGTACCAGCCCTTGGCAGTATGTCAGGAGCAGAGTACATATAGGTGTTAAATATTTGTTGAAGAAATGTATGTTTACTGATGATAAGAACAATAATAGAATGGTAATTGTGTTGATGTGAGAAACATATGCATATGCAATCACACAATGTACATCAATGCACATTTAGAGAACATCTTACAATTAGGTAATCTAAGTGAGATGATTTCCAAGACAACAGAGAAGAAGGAGTCACTTTCTCTGGCCTTCCGAAGGCTTAAGGCTCGCAGGTAGAGCCTGGTGTTTTTGCCTGAGGTGACATCTTCCCTGAAGTCTAGGTATTCCAGCGAGGGCCGGAACTCAGAGATGTTCCTGCTCACAGACCTCAGTGGGAGGGCACGTAGTGTGCCGTGATCAGGATTGATAAGGTCAAACTGGGAATATTACTAGAAGCATGTGAGAACCAGGAGCCTCTTGAGGAACAAAGGGAGCTTGCAAAGGCTGCAGGAATACTTTCCTGTCTTGTGTGTTGGCACAGCTTTGTAGAATTTAGTGTACAGTTACCTACTGAGACAGAGGCAACCCAAGCCAATACGAACAGAAAACTTTCAGGAAGTTGACGTGTTTCATAGGCTTATACATTGTTTCATGAAGAAAATAAAATATTTTAAGGAGAACATTTAGTTGAGGTGTTTAAACATATAAATTGTGATGAAAATAGGGTGAATGTTTAAAGAAAAAGTTTTTAAAATGTATTACAGTAAAAGCCATGTTGCTGTTAATTGCCCTCAAATACACTTATTCCATCATTCTTGCCATTCTTGCCAGGAGAAGGAAAGGAGAAGTCCTTTCTCCTGGGTGCCTTTTCCTGGCTGCTTTGATGTCCTGTCTGCATCTTTATGAGATGTGATCAAAATGTGGTGAATGCTGCTGTCTGGTGCCCTGCAAGTAAGAGCGGGCTCTTAAAAACATCGCCTCGCCCACCGGTCTGTTACTGTGCCACTTCCGGCTCTCCTCCAAAGTCATGGTGACCACGAAAGGTGAACAGTTTGGATTGATTCAAATCAACGAGGGAGTCATGAGAGAGCAACTTAAAGGCCCTTGGGAAAGAGCACTTCTGGAACAGCTTGAAATGTGTCCGGGATGGAAGGATAAGTGTGCTCAAAGCAAGGGAAAGGGGTTTCAGAAGAAATAATGGCAATGTGTCTTTTACTGTAATTATTTTGAAATTTACATCTTCATTGTGTATTTTAATCACATATCATGTACATTATTTTAGGAATGGGAGGTAGATTTTTATGCACATTATGTGTGTATTGATATATACATATATATATATATATATCCCTTATATGAACAGATAATGCTATAGAAATGAAGTTTTATAATGCATGTACTGCAGTACAAATAAGTAGTAATTAAGTACTCTACTCACACACAAAGAAAAATTTGATTTTCCATTAGCACTAACAATAATGGTGATATTAGCTACAATTCATAATACCTTGATAGGCACTTAATGCTGAAAATTAGCCCATGAAATAGGTCTTATCCCAGTGGCCAAATTAGAAACTCAGATTTGTAGGGAATAAACAATTTAATTACTCAAAGTCAAGATTGATTGTTAAGTAGGAAAGTAATAAAAACAAAGCAAGGTATAAATGCTAAAGATTTATTATTTTTCCTTTGTATTTTTACATTTCTAGTTTTGTAGAAGTGCTCATAATACTGGATTCTATTTAGCCAAATGAGAGAGAGAGAGAGAGAGAGAGAGAGAGAGAGAGAGAATTTTAAGTTATTATTCCTTGCTCAGTCTATCATTCCCAATGCCAATACTCTAAAATTTATAAGATCTCTTTTCTGGTTTTTCTCTGCTATTGAAAAAAGCAACTGATTTTTAACCTCTAATTTTGAAATGATGTTATTTTTCAGCCACTGAAATGTGATTTATTTTCTTTCTTGGAAATGTTTGGTTTTAATAGGTGAAATGGATTACAGAACTCAGTGACTCACTTAGGGGAACTGCTTGACAGTTTTGAGCAAACCCTGTGTAACTTTTATGAAACACCTCCAATCAGTTTGTCAGGTAGAATTTCCCAAGCACAGTCTTTTTTAGACTCCGTTGGTTCCATTTTTAGGCAAGCATAACAGTAATAAGGCATTACTCCACACAGTGAGAGTTCCCCTCTCTCTTCCTTTTTAATTGAAGGATCAAGTATTCACATCGGGAGATATCTGCCACATTCAATCATCATCCGGACCTCGGGGGCACCCCTGGTTGATATTCAAGTTGCCATGCCGACTGGAAAAAACAAACAAATATGTTTGGAGCATCTATATTCACTCTCCCTGTTATTCTTATGACACACTAAAGTACGCTGCTTAATTCTTACAGTAAACAGAATTCTCTGGCGCAAATAGAGATACCTTGTATTAAATTTACATTGTATTGTGCTTGAATTGAATTTCCTTGGCTGTATATGACAACCTATTGAGCACCTTAGGAAATACAATTTGACATAACACGATGAAGAGACCCAAAGATATATACCCCAGTGGATGGGCTTTATGGACAATTATGGTTCCACTTCCCCGTGAAAATTAAACACCTTAACTAGCCTATCATTATGGGAAGAGAGAGGTGATGAACACGAAACTGTTTGCACAAGACGGCCAATGAGAATGAATAAGGGTTTTACTCATTATCCATTGAGCAAGGGACAGTGTAGAACTGGGTTAAACAGCTGGGCTCCCCTTTATCCCACAACGTGAGATGTGCTTTTGATAGTTACCTTACTGATTGCATACACAAAAGATTAAACAAAAAAATGCAGTACTACACGTTACGACAAAATAAACAACAGTCATTTTTGTCTATTGGATATTTGTCTTTCTCCTTTCTAGAACTTTCTACTTTTCTCCATTTTTCCCTGTGCCTTGCAATGGTGCAGGAGAAAAACAAGATGTCTCAAAGTGATGCCATACACAGTGGGGTCTGATGTATCAGTGCCAACACGCAGCTCTACCTAGATAGTACTGACCCCGTCCCGGAATCTCTCTCAAATTTGTGCTTCTCATCTGTAAAATAAAAATGAGCGCCCTGCCGGCATCAGCAGGCTTGCTTTCCCTCTGGGTTTCTGGTGTTGTCCATGAAGGCAGCAGCAAAGGAGGAGGTGGTGAGAAGAGAGGGTGCAGTCTCAGACGTGGTATTCTCAGATCCTCTCTGGATCCCAGGGTTCTGCTCCTACGCCTCCCATCCAGTGGCTTTTCCTGTAACTCCAGCCCTTTCCTCTGGATTCCAGGCCCGCTGATAGCCTTTCCTCTAGGAAGGGAAGGGCGTTTACTGGCTCCTGGCTAGCTAGTCAGTGGCTTTTCCTAGGAGTGCTAGTTAGGAATGGTTGATTACTATCTCTCTCTCTCCCCTTACCCTAGCCAGTCCTGGTAAGCAGCCACTGCCCTGCGATCTTCTCAGTGGTCATCAGTTTCCTGCTGAGAGTCCGACTCATTCCCAAATTCCACTGAATCCATGTCTCACTCATTTTCTTTTCTTTTCTTTTTTTCTTTTGCAGAGAGCAGTGGGAGCTGTGTGGATAAATTAAAAGATGCTTTTCTTTATTCTAAGAGTGGTAAAAATAAATATTTTTTTAAAACTTTCATATTTTTAAACTTTGTTTTGGCACAATACACATCTTAAAAGCTAACACGGAGAGCCGTGTTCAAAGGTCCGAGAGGCAGACTTGTTTATCTAATAAATCCATGATATTTATTTTGTAAATGTAATCAACTTACTGATCTCTCAGTGAGACCTTTCCACTTACTATTATGAAACCTTTGTTATAATTAGCCGAGTAATGTCTGATGATATTTTCCTTTTTGATGAGGCAGTGCTGTGTGCCGTGTCTGACGTAAAGATCCATTGCTAGATGGGCATTGTGCCCTGAATCCCTCAAATCCTGTCACCTATTCCAGACCCTCAATTCTCCTTTTATTTTACCTAACTTTCCTTTAATACACTTTGCGTACACTCAATGCACCTCAGGTCTTCTCGCTTGCATTGTAAGCAAGCTTTCTCAAGCTCCAAGCCAGGATTCCTTAGGTAATTTCCCTATTCCTAGCATGTGGAGTAATGTCTTAGTACAGGCTTTATGAGTAGTGGCTGATGAACTAGATTACCACTCAAGCCAACACCATTGAACCCAGCAGACCTTTTGAAATCATTTTCTGATAATAGTAAATATCTGTTTTTTGCACTTTCTGTGCTTGACCGGGGTAGGGAGGGACTCTTACAGAGTTAGCATACACTGTGAGAAACCGGTGGGTGATTAGCAATTGTCTGAAACTTGTTCTTGAGACGTGCAGAGTCACTTTTACAAGAGAATCACTTTTACAATGACAGAGGTCAGAGTAAGAACAGATAGTCTAAGGCAAGCTTCCCAAAGCAAACAGGCTCTAATTCACTCTTAGACAAAGGGTTGGCCCACACTCTTCCCTTTTTGTGCATAACACGTAATTCCTGAGGCATGTTCAATATACTTGATCCATACGTGTATGGATCTGCCTCGGGATATGTCCAAGAATGTTGCTGTAATTACCAAAACACAGAAACACTCTGCATTCCAAAGTTTGCCATACAAGGGAAGTGTGTAAAGTGGAGTCGCCCTTGGTGAGAGACCCCTCACCAGACAAGAACTCATGAATAGTATGTTGTACAAAACAAGATGCAAAAACGTGTATCCAAAGTGATTTCATTAATACACAACAGAAAATTTTATGCAAAACATAGTTGTATTGTTTGGAGATTAATTCCCAAGCAGAAAATCCAGACATGGTTCTTAAAATACTAACATAATTAGCTAGGAGAGAGGGGAAGGATTGGAATCAGACATAAATGGGAGATTTGGGGGATCCTGACATATTCTACTTTTTAACTTGAGGAATAGTTACATAGCATTTTGCCTTTTAATTTGTACATAATTTACATCTCATACATTTTCTGTTACACTTTATTATGTGAATTTAAAAATGTAGGAAAAATAAGTATGAAGATGTTGTAAAGTGCAAAATTCTCTGCACAAGAATCTGAATATTTGAGCACCAAGATAGAGTCTGACCGCAATCTTGCTGAATAACATTGACCAGATCACAAAATCTCTTTCATATTTGTTTTCATCATCCATAGAATGAAAATAAAATTCATTGCACCACCGAAGTTTTCCTCTGAGGATCCAGTGGTACTTGATTAAAACAATAATATGATTGTTATTATTCAGCACAAACATCCTCAGATTTACGTGTTTGCGTCTTCCTAACTTGCTTTCTGGGCACAAAAGTTTTTGGTTTTTATTTAAATGTTACATGTTGACATAATTGTAGATTCATCTATAGGAAACATTGCGGCCCCAACCTTTCTTTGAAAGCTTATGTTACGTAGACTTTATCCTGCTACAGACATAACAGCGGAAGGCTTTGCTGTGCTTTGGAAGGTCTTGACGAGGCCTTCTGGTTTCTCCCATGCGTGGGTAACATCACTTTCCCCATTTCTTCTGCTCATCGCTTGAGGTGCATTTCTGAGAATTTTAGAGAATTATGTCACAAATGTACTGAGAGCGGTGTGGCCACGGTGAGATGACATTGGCAGCTTCTGTGCCTCAATTAGGACTTGAGCACCTAGGAGAAGAGCTTAGACCTTCCTGGACACCATTCCTCTGTCTTTGTGGCAGTGCAAATCATAGTTCTGATTTCTTGGAGTTGCTCATTATGGGAAAAAAATCCACATGAAACATGTAGCCTATGGCCTGACTCCAAGTAAGTAATCAGAGCATTTGAATAATTACTTTTAAGCATTCCATGATTTAAAAAAAACACTTGCATGGCATTCTGAGAGCTTAGACTTTTACATGTCCCAAAGCTATTTGTCCATGTCTTGTGTAACTAGTTAAAGAAGGAAGACATTGCCTGAGGCTTTGGTTCAAAATGCGTACTGCAATATAGTCACTCACTTTTGATAGTTAGTTTAGGTATCTGAGGTGAATGAAATTAAAATTGCTATGTGAATAAATGTTGTAGACTTATGTGCTAAAACACATTTACATTAGCTACATTTTGAACTGAATTATAGAATGTTGTGTACTGATTTTATATAAAAATGTATGCCAATAAAACCACAGAGAGGAAATGAGTGTGCATATCGTGATGAGAAACAGACTTTTTGACGAGAAATAGATGAGAAACAGGCTCTTTTTGAATGATCCTTCTTGCTGTCCATGAATGGAAGTTTGACTCTCTTTTGGTTCAGGATTTCACAATTAATGGCCTTATCCCAAACAGATCAGAGGAAGTGCCCATGTTTGTCCCAGGGCGGGGTTTGGAGGGCATTTGTGGATATCAGCTCTAAGCCACAGGAGTATGCAACACTGGCCTGGCTTTGAGACCAGGTAGTTGGTGGGTAAGACCTGGGCCAAAAGGCAGAAGGCCCAGAGGACGAGTCTCATGAACCTTCTCATTTCCAGGACCAGCTGACACTGACCCAAGCTCTCGACTGTAGAGTGGGCTACTTTCCTATTTCTGGTACTTGGCAATGGCTTCATTGATTACTGATTATTTGTGGCCTGATCAAAGAAGAATTTTGCAGCTTGCCTTTCTGTATATAACAAAGAATGAATTGTATGGGGGCATGACACACCAAGATACCCTGGTGGCTGCCACCTTCAAGGGTGAGATGATACAGGAATAAACCTTGTGACCATGCAAATGAGACAGGCAGCAACCAGTTTGATATGTAAAGCGTACAGCACTCAGGGCTGGGAGGTGGATGTCAGTGGGGTACAGGGAAAGGTCAAGAGTGACTTAAAAGGAAGACTTACTTACCTAGTGTACCCTTCATTGGTTCTACAATTTGGTCCTACAGTTCATCCTTAGTCCTACATATGCTGTCGAATATTGTTTGCTGTGGCACACTGGGTAACTCTGCTCTGTGTGTGTGTGTGTATGTGTGTGTATGTGTGTGTGCTAAAGTTGGACTTTAGTCTCACCCAGCTCTCAGTCAATTGTGAATACTAAAAAGTTTCTCAACACTCGCATTAACTGTCAAAGTTCTCACATAACCTCACTCTCAGTGCATTTACCGCATACTCATCTTACTCGAAGCTCTTCTTTCAATAGCTGTCTGCTCATTCCACGTCCCTAGTCATAGGTGTCATGGTTACCTGGCTTCTTGGCATATATTGCTAGGGGTTCACTCACTGGAGTCAGATACAGAAAAGGAACTTTGGAGAGGCTGTTGCTGAGGGTGGATGGAGCGCTGGAAAGGTAAACATAAGAACTGCCAAGGTGGGAGCCAGGAGTGACATTAGGGACAAGAGCAGGGTGGGTACTCTGTATCTCCTCGGTCCCCAAACATGACTGGGTCAGAGAACAGAGATCCCACAAAACTGCTCAATTATCACTATTAGGTTCTGAGTGAGAAGACAAGTATGCAGCGCTTACTAGGATGATTGTCTTCAAAAATGGCTAAAGCTTTAAAGTTCACACTTAAGGGATGAGACTTAGTTGTAATGAAAATGAACTTCTATAAAATATCTCATTTCCCAATCTATCAAGTAAATGAGATATTATGCACAGAATCCTAGCATAAAAGGAAATCTTTGTTCCTCAGTTATGTAAAAAGGGAAACACTGTTTTGGGTACTTTCTATTTCCTTTGAAAAGCAGGTCAAGTAAACAGCATTTCAAGACCCTTACAATTCCTTTCACAGTTTCTGCAGCACGTATTTTTGCACATAAGATTTTTGGGGGGCAGGGGAGGGCTTAAATGACTCATGGAGTGCCAGGCACAGAATAAGTTTTGTCAGTCTAATGACTATGATGCTATCTACCTTTTTTCTTCTTTTCAATTTTCTATGTATGAGTTGGCTTTTTACTGTGTAACTTTCATTTCATAGTTTTAATTCATTTGTGGCTTTGTGTGTTGAGTACTAAAAGACTTGAAAGCAAACACTTTCTGTGAGTGTTCAAACTTGAAGTTACCAGCAAAATTCATACTAGAAATCAAGGGGAGTAGTTGCCAGCAGGAATATTATTTTTTAGAGCCTTAAGTGGTACTTCAGAGTAAAATAGAGACTTTCCCCACTCATCTGAAAGTCAAGAAATAGGGAGATACAGTATAAAAAGTTATCTTAAAAAAGGAATATGGGTCAAAGCAATAGTTAGAGTAACAGGATTAACTTAAATTCTAAGATGATGCTATGACCAAGAGCTGATTGGTGTAAAAGGAAATGTACTGGGTAGTTAAAACGGCACATTTTACCTGAGGGGTTGGAACCGTGAATAGTTGGTTCCAAGATGCTGAAAGGGAACTGGAGCAAGGTGAAAGAGTGGCCGTGGCCGGAGATAGCACAGTGTCGAGGTGATTGACAGGGAGCTGGGGCCACTGCTGTCACCTCGAGCCATCATCCTAGGCCGCTGTCTCCTCCAGAGCTGAAGTTCAACAGTGTCCCCATTGCAGGGGCAGAACACAAGAGAGGTGCTGCTGCTTGCGAGCTTGGGGCTGCCACGCTGGGCCTCTCTGGAGCAACAGGAAGCATCGGCCTGAGCTGTTGCAGCTGCGAGCTAGACATTGTTCTCTCCAGCTTCTGTCCGGGTAGTTCCTCCCATTGGCAAAACTCAAGACAAAGCCGCAAGCGAAAGGGCTGGAAACGCAGTCTGCAGGCGCGCAGGCTGAGCTGTGCGGAGCAGGTGAAGTGTGGTTGTGAAGGTCTTGGCCACTGAGTCCCACGCCCACGCCTCTACTTTCCACCAGCACCCATGACCAACAGCACCCTGTGCTTCCGCCTAGTGTGACCCAGCTGTGCTGTGTAGACTGGGAGATGTTGGTTCCCCTGGCAGTTCACATACCACCCCTCTGCAGCTTAAAAACTCATCTCTGCAGAAACAGCCACGAACCTCCTGCCTGTAAACTGACAGGGTAAAGGAAGAGGGAGAGTTGGTGATCACATTCAAATCTCGGTTAGACAAGCAAGAAACAAAACATGGTGGCATCTCCAGTTCTTGGGTGGCTAGCTGGTTGTGAGACCATTTTTGATCCTTGTTACTTGTTTTTCTTTCAGCCGGGAGCTCATTGTTTGGAACACTGTACCTAGTGAGGACCCCCAAAAGTTCATTACCAAAGGTTCCGTGCCCTTCCTTTATTGGTTACTGCAGACTTGTAATGCTTATGCTATCAGACCTGGCCACAGAAAGAGACGCCCTATGGGAAAAGCTCAGCATGCAGGGGAAGCCTGCTTCTCCTCCCACTTAGTCCCTTTCTCTTCACCCACTGGAATTAGTTAAATGAGTTTCCCAAGTGGCCCACTAAGAGTCTCAGATTCCACAGGTAGCTTTGTTGTGACCCCCTCCTATTTTGTGCAGGCAATTAAGATAGAGGAACCACACTGACTTCTTGCCCTTGCTTCCCACACCATGCCTTCTCCCTGTGGAAAGCCCAGCACCCAGTGTTGGTTTCTAAACCAGGTGTGGTAGCACATGCCTCTAATCCCAGAACTCTAGGACGCTGAGGCAGGAGGAGCATGAGATAAACCTCAGTCTGGGAATTTAGTGACTTACCAATACCCGGACTCAAAATGAAAAATAAAATTAAAAGCGCTACAGCTGAAGCTCGGTGCGGTGGCCCTGGGTTCAGTCTCCAGTCCTGGAAGGCAAAGTCCCTGGTGCAAAGCCTGTGCTGCTTCCCGGAGCAACCCCAGGTCACAGCGCCGTGAGCGAGCTTGTCCTTGGAGGAAGTCTGCGGGCTGCTCAGGCAGTGACCTGCTGGACCTTGGTGGGCTGCAGAGGATAAGAAGAGGCACGGTTTGCGTGGATGTTAACTCACTCCCCACTTCCTTAGCTTTGGACGGTGGTGAGGGATTTAAACCAGACAATGCGTGCACTATTCTGTCGGTTCCCTGGGCGGATGGATCAACAGGCGAGCATGTCCCTGGTAGGAGAGAGGAGTAGTTGCAAACAGGGCCCCAGGGACCGCGGTTCGCTAACTTCCTCCCCGAACACTGCGCCTACTCTCTGGACATTTACAAGGCCAAATCTTTGTGCCAGTAGCCCTGAGAGTCAGGCCTCCCGAGGTGATTCTCAGAAACTCCCGCAATGACCATGACTTGGCTAGACTTACATTAAAGTCTCAGCTCATCTCCAACACCGCCTCTTATCTTCTCCTAACCTCTTTTTCCAATAGTCGTAAGTTGTGGCTCTACACTGGATGCTGGTATTTTTCTATGTCGCTCGTTAATTACTTTCCTGGTATCGTCAGTGTTCGCTATATGCCTGCTGTGTCTCAGGCATGGTGCTAAGCCCTGGAAATACAGGTGAGAAAACCCACGATTGTCTTGGAGGCCCCACCGTCTACTGGGGAACTCAAGTAATTAAGCAAGGAATGAGAATACTCTGAATGTGACAAATGGGTGATGGCTATGATGGAGATGTACGGTGTCCTGGGGACACATTCACCTGACTGCTATTCCAGGGAGACTAAGTGACAGAGGAAACATTAAGAAACTTCCTCTGGAATATACTCAGGGAGCCAGCATGCAATTGATCGTGTTTTAGAAGTAGTTCTCATTTAGCACGGATTTGGCTTTGTTTCCTGCAGGGTACTGTGTGGATTCTGTATTTCTGGAGAACCTAGGCTGTTGCCTGTGCTGACATTTAGCTTCCCTTCCACAAAAATAAGTCTGCTGAGTAAATAAAATGATTAGCCATTTTCAACCTCTCATGCTTCCCTACCAGTCGATTTCATGAAAACACACATGCCCTTCCTTCCGAAATAAGTCTTAGTTGAACATTAAATCCATCCAGTCATGGAGTCGCCGACCCTCTCATGAATGTGATTTGTACAGTGAACGTCTCGGTGATTTGATGTCATTCTTGAGAACCTGAGACTGGAGACAAACCACCTGCATGCTGGTCCTGACTCTGACCCTTGAATGCTGCGTGACTGCGAGAAAATCCCCCATCTCCATGTCTCTGTTTCCTCATGCACAAAAGGGTGAAAATAGTACTGCATCTCTGACAAGAAGTCTGTGTAGAGAGGATTTAGAAGAATTCAGTGTAAGCGAGGTGCTTAGCACAGAGCCTGGTATGTCTTGAGTAATAGATGCTGCAATAGCAAATAGGGTCATTTTACTTTACATCTATGAAGAGTATTTTTTTTAGAAAGCAATAAAAGTTACAAATGTACTTCCTTTATTCATCTTCGCCCCGGAATGTAACTGGCAGCTGCGAGCATGGTACAGCGGGAAAACTCTCCTCCTGGAACTACTGGGTTCTATGTCTGCCTCTGGGCTAATTAGCTAAACAATTTGATGTTCAAGGGCAAAGCTTGCTTTATCCTTTGGAGAGAGACAAGGCTTAGAGGAGGGGATACAAGATGCTGTGAGGCTGTGATTCCACAGAACCAGAAGTCAACAGCAAGAAGGGCTTGCTTTACTAAGATAGTCCTTGCTATTGTCTGGTGATCACACTAAAAGCCAATTATTACCTTTGCAGGCGTCATCGTGAGTTATGGATTATATCTAGATGATGTATTAATTCACAGTTCCTTGGAGCTCGGCTGCTACACTGATGGGCTTGCTCCCGGGAGCCTCCACTCCTTCCGAGTCCAGGCTTGCACGGCCAAAGGCTGTGCTCTGGGGCCCCTGGTGAGTACGTGGATTTGTACCCTTGCGTGTGTAAAGAGTCACGTGACAGAGTGTCCAGGAAGAACTAAGTGGCCGGGACTCTCTGTACATCCAGCCTTTCAAACACCATGAGGAACTTTTCTTTTTATAAAAATCCATTTAAAAGTAACTAAGATTTTATATTCCACATACGTTTCAAGATGGCACACAGGTCTAAGGAAGAACAGAGTGTACATTTTACTGAAAGAAAGGTAAGCTGACTGGTTTAACAGATATATATATGAGATTTTTGTCTATTTCAGCAACATGCGTAAGGGAGAATTTTCTTCCTAACAGTGGCTTAACAGGTAAGTAAATTTATGATTAAAAAGTGAAAGTTGAACTCCAATAACTGGCACACTTATCAATCCAAAGGCTGAATTTATTTCATCTCAGAATAAAGTATTTTTATTTTGTGAATATGATATAGTTTCTCAAGAATAGTGTTTAAAATTATATTAATATCAACTTTTGACTCTCAAATTTCAGAAATCCATAAGATATATCTATATTTCATGAACAGTTAAAAGGTTGACCAGGTCATGCTTTTTATTTCTGATATAATTTTTGGAATCAATTACTAGTGTATGCACTATTAGTCTAGCTTGACATTCTTTAGTGACAAAACAGCATCCTATGCTTTTGTCCCTTTCTTAATTAGATTTAGCTTCTCTTAGGGGGAATAGTCATTAGTTTTAGTTTTTGGCAATGTTTGCTAATTCACTATCATTTTAATGCACTCTGTCTTCATTGAGTGTATTATATAAATATTACCTTGAAAAGCAGCCCCATGGTTTAATTTCTGCTTCTTTACTTTTGATCACACCTCTCATCTCATTTCGGAGATTGGTTGCTTTCCAAGCAGCTAACATCATCTATCGGTGGAGCTGAGCTACTGCCCTGATTGCCATTAAGCATTTTATAGCCAGACCTCTGATGACACTCCCCCTTAAAAGCAGGATTGGCCTCAAGCCAGCGGCACTTCTCCATTCAAGAGAGAATAGGGCAAGGCACAGAGAACGCTTTACACGAGCTGGAAGCATGCACTTTCCCAAAATATACACTGAGCCTTGTGGCTCTGATTACTAACCTGGCTCCCCATCGTCTCCTGACATCCCGGCAACTTTAAACATGGGGGACTCAGTTAGAGACCCATGCAGATAGCAGGTGATATTAACCTTAAGAAACCAAATACCACAGTGCCCAGGTGGGAGTGGAAAAAACAGAATTGGATTGTTAAAACCTACTGTGCCCCAGCTTCATTCATTCTAGACACAATCCTGACTTAAGGCATGGAGTGATTTTCTCTCCTTGCTACTTTTCTTTATCCTCTACTCAGTATGCAAACGTTTCTCCCTGGTCAACAATCCATCTCTAATCACTGGGATTGAGCAACAATATCTTTGTTTTAAACAAGTCAGCTCTATGCTGCCAAGAAGTTAAAACCCGTGGTCTTCAAATGGCTTCTGAAATATTTTGTGCCAATTACAGTATGTACTATACCCTTAAGAAATGATATATCTGAGTACTTTAAATGGTCGTGGATATCTACCACAATTGTAAAGGGTATTACAGATTTGGCTCCACTTTTGATGATCCTTTTTAATGTGCCCTTAATGATTTAAGAAATCTGTGCATCAATCCTAAGAGTCAGATTTCCCTACCATTAAATTAGAATGTGATATGCAGAAAGATTTTGCCAAATCTAGCAGTGGGATATGCACATCTCTTAAAGATATGCTTTATTTGAAGCCCAGTGTCACACTGATTTAAATGAAAGCGTTTCTCTGACCTCCTGCATTCATCATTTCTATTCTTAAATTCTTTGCTGGCAAAAATTGCACTATACATTTTTGAAAATCTTATTTTGGTTCACTAAACAACATCCTTTAATGACCTTTTTTTCTTTTTGTGTTTTACAAAGAAATGCCTGCTTATTGTGAATTTTCTACATATTTCATACCATCGCTATGCCTGCACGTAGGGAAGTACCTTTTGTACTTTTCTGTGACAAATATGCTCCAGTGTTTCAAGCATGGTATGATTCACCCTTAAAATTGGCAAGATGCTCATATAATAGAAAAAACAATGAAGGGGGAAATTTGTTTTGTCTTTTTGAGACAAGGTCTCACTATACAGTTCAAGCTGGCTTGAGCTCACTTGGTAGCCCAGGCTAGTCTCAAACTCACAACAACCCTCCTGCCTCAGCCTCCTGAGTGCCAGGATTACAGGCATGCACCACCATGCTGGGAGAAATATTTTTTATAGTACAATATTTTAAAAAATAAAAGTGGGCATGTAAAGTCTACATTCATACCACCATGATGCTGGTAGCTCCACAGGTTTTGTTCTCCTGGACTAACCAAAGATGGCTGCCCCTGGTGCAGAGGGGGAGTTACCCTGCACCCATCTAATTTCCCCAGGATTTCTTGGGTCCTTGTCCACTTCAACAATGCATCTGACTCTTGAAGAAACTGTTATATAAAAACAGTTTGGTGCCTTAGACCCTACAGAGGCTAAAACAAGCATTGTCCAGTGAAATCCATCAATGAGGATTGTTCTGTTTTTAGTGTTTGAAACAATGAACCAGTGCTTCCTTGTTTTCCTGACAGCGGGGAGACCGTTTTCACAACTTGTGTTCCTGTAATAACCTTGGCGAGTTTCTCCATAGGCCACTCACTTAGCCAGCGGTGGACAAACTGGTAGAGGCTGAGGCTGGGGATTTTACAGCTGCATCTGACCCGGGAGCCCTCACTGGATCGATCCTGCAGGGGTCATTTTAAGATTGAGGTGCAGAACTGCAGGTCTCTGCCGTGTGCTATGGTTTAAAAGCTGCCGTGGTTTCTTGGTGATGACATGTCATGCACATAAATACACCTAACACACACATGTGTGCACATAGACTTTACACCTTTGTGGTCTTTTTTTTTGAAGAAGAAGAAAATCACTCTGTTATTTAAAACATCTAAACCTTAAAAGCAGTTTATGTTACGGTCAAGAAAATCCCACAGGAAAAGGTGCTCTAACTCTGTTTTCCCCCTGGACCTCCTGGAAAAACAGACTAATTTTCCTAAGCCTCAGATCTCACCACTATCACCAGTGTCTACCTTGACAGGGGTGGGAGTACAAAATTAAATGAAATATTATTTATACTTGTGGTTGTAGCACATTGTAAGAGATTTATTAAGGATGAAAATTTTATTATTTATGTTTGGTCTCTACATTGTTCTGTGTCAAAAGAGGTTTCCAGTTCAAAGACAAGCCAACATTTATCTTTCCAAGAGTCTTTTCCTTAAGACCATCTTTAAGGCAAAATAAAGAAATAAAAAAGGTGAAAAAATATATTGGTCAGAGCAAAGTAGCATAATAGCTAAATTTAATGTAGATTGAAAGCTGGAGTATTTATCCAGACACTTAATGAAATTTTAAAAAAATGTTTATTTTGAATTAGCCAAGTATTTGAGGATAATAATATAATTACCTGGAATTGCCCTTAATCAACTTTTTGAGTCTCATTTTATTTGGAACCTTTTAAAATAGTTTTCTATACAATACTTTGAACTGTGCACATAGACATAATGAAACTGACTGCATTATTATGAAATATTAAAATGACAAATGGCTATTTTTCAAACCTAGTTTCTTTTATCATTTTTTGTACATAGCTATTAAACTAAAAAAAAGAATAGGAATTAAAGATCTAAAGAACCCTGTAGCCTTTCTCTGATTAAAATAAAACATCTTGTGACCTCATGCTTATTAAAAATTAACGCTCTGTCTTTTTCACATTTATTTTCATAATTGGGAAAGCGTATTCACCTTAACAAATAAAGCCTTCATAATTGAGAATATTTGCCTGCCTAAGGATTTCATGTTTGATCACCTTCTTTTGAGGCCCGAGCCTGCTTGTACTTTAATCATAAGGTCAGAATTATCAACATATTCAATAGATTGTAAAATGTCAAATATTTATAAGTGATGCTTAGTAGTTTATGGTGATTGGTTATCACGTTTAATCAAGTGATAAAAAGATAATAAACAATCTCAACTGCTCCTCTAACCTCTTCCGGTCACTGAGTTATTTTACTTATTTGACTATTGAAATAATTCTGACCCCTGTGCAATTTAGGATCACTTTTTTATTTGGCACCAGTTCATCTTTTCCTGATTTTTGTATAGGCTGATGGACACATCAGGTTTTTCTGTGGTTACACCTTAGGGCTACAATCCCTTGGGTGTATTTATTTCTTACCATCAGCGTGACACCATCTCTATGCACCTATGAGCCACATAGCTAAAAAAAAAAAAAAAACAGATCGCAAATCAGGATGCTTGGTTGGGCTTTTTAATAAAAGCCAAAAGGCTGTTCCTTCCACCAGGTGTGAATGAAAACAGACCCTATGCATGTCTTCTCTTTTGCTGTCACATAGAAATTATTTTAAAGTGCTCCTAAAAGTAGTCTATGGTTATGCGTAACCACAGATGCAATCCCGGTGTGAGCTGATCCACATTTTCTGGAAATCACAAGCCGCCGCCTTGGTTAGGAGCTCCAATTCTAAGCTCTCACAGCAGGAGGAAGAAAACATGAGGTGTGCTTTGATCTTGCTGACAAAATGAGGTATTCAGACAAGATGCTACTGTCAAAATAGTTTACTTCACAGCAAAAGGAGATTCTTTGAAGAAATATGCTCAAAGCGAAGCATGTACTTATTCTATTTGCAAACAAAAATAAATCTTTTTATACTCACAGGTGGAAAATCGAACTCTGGAAGCTCCTCCTGAAGGAATGGTAAATGTGTTTGTCAGAGCAGAGGGAGCTCAGGAAGCCTGTGTGAGGTGGCGGGCACCACTGCACCCCAATGGACTCCTAACATACTCCGTCCTTGTTACTGGGACTTTCTATGCAGACCCAGGTAATTTGTGTGCCATTTTAAGACTTTAATATTAGAAAATAATCTATTTTCAAGTGGAGTCTTCTAGCCACAGATTTTAATTCCTTTATTTTCTCTGCAAATCCCCTGCCCGGTGAGTGAGGAGCACGTTTCTCAGTGTGTGGTCCCCACGCAGTGGCACGTTGAGGCCCTGGTGGCTCTGGCCCCCTGGATCAGCATGGCTTG
>PVJX010006860.1:40000-74680 GCA_004027295.1 Dolichotis patagonum
CAGGCTTAGAGTACCTCCTTGCATACCTAAAGTGCAATTTTTAAAATCATCTACATGCACAAATTTGGGAATAAAAACTGAAATAATTTATAGCATAGCAGTAGAAAATAGCCTCCCATGAGACTGGTTTTAAAACTTTGAATTCTATGTAATTTATTTACCCAGGTACTTGAAAAAGGCCTTGCTGAGAATTTAGGTTTATTGGAATCATTTTATAAAGATTTAAAAATCAGTTTTAACTACAGGTGTTATAAGACCTTCCGATCATAGGAACTAAAACAGAAAATAACCCTATAAATATAAAAAGAAAATATTCTGAGTTATCACAGAATACTTCATACAAATGCCTCTCTCTTTGGTACTAGAATTTCCAGAGTTTCTTCACAGCAATGCTATTCTTGGACAATACCATGGCCTGGCACAGGCTTCCTGCTTTTTTCATCAGTGGTTACTAAGGAGTCTTCTGTGAATGATTTAATGCTTCACCATCCCACCTTTGGAACGAATTGGGAAGTGAT
Source organism: Dolichotis patagonum (assembly GCA_004027295.1). Taxonomy (NCBI): domain Eukaryota; kingdom Metazoa; phylum Chordata; class Mammalia; order Rodentia; family Caviidae; genus Dolichotis; species Dolichotis patagonum. Next base: position 40,519 of record PVJX010006860.1, read on the forward strand.
CTGCGTGGCTTGATCACGTGGCAGACTGTTTTGTGTCTCTGTTTCCAAGACAGAGCACCAGGGTGTGCTCATTGCCAGGCCCTTTGTGCGCGGCTCACTCTCACCTGCGCCACAGAACGGCACTGTGCTGAGTTCCCATCTTTAAATTACCCTTTCTTCTAATCGCTCATTTCGTGTTGTGGCACAGAATAAAGGCATTTATTAGTGACAAGGAAAATATGGATTACTGAGGAAAAAGGTAAATGCAAATGACCTTTTCTGCATCAGGATAGTAAAAGGTTTTATAATAATAATAAGAGGGGGAAAGGCAGATTGATAAAATCAGATGGGGAAAATAATCATCTGATGGATCTCTGAAAATTCTTCATCCTGAACCCAGGGACAAACAACATTTAGGACTGAAGTGATTTTACGCAGAAGATATGTAAACCTCCAACCAGGAATGCATCTTCAAAGAGGTGGGCAGAGAAGAAAAGACAGAGAAGAAAAGACAGAGAAGAAAGAGCAACTTATGAAATCATCATTAATCATAGACTTACCTTGCTCCTGAGAACCCATGACCCTAATTAGCAACAACAATAACAAAACTGATTGGCTTCAAAGTCTTCTTTAGAAATGGAACGTGGAAATGAGAAAAGAATACGGAGACTCTTTCTGGAGGGTGGTGACATTAAGAATGGCTTATCCTCCCTTTTTCCTTTTTTTTATGAGCAAATTTTTAAATTTCCTATAACTTGTATAATTTCTCAGCAAATTAAAACAAAACAAAACAGAAAACCTGGTGACAGCAGATGATTCCAAAGCAGAGTACTTTAGAGTAATCATACTGAAAAACAAGAGATTACAGGGGTGACTCAGAAGCTTTAAAGTAGCAATCGACCGAAGGATAAGAGGACGTCATCTCGTGAGTTTTGGTGATTGTGCAGGGAAACTCTTGGCGACTTGTGCCCTTGTCTTTGTTTCTCATGCTTTGCTCGCATTTCTTCCACCAGTAATTGCTGGTGGAAATCAGAGGAGGGTACTGTGAAACAAACTGAAAAACTAAACCAAAGTGGGCAGACAGACAAAGGAGGCTGACTCTTCACACCAGAGGAAGAAAGACAGGGAAGCATTGAAGAGCAAGAGAGGAAAGGTCGGCACTAGGCTGGGGGCATTGAAAGGGCGGGTGCTGAAGATGCAATAGGATTGGGCCAGTTAGAAAGACAGAGCAGTGCAAAGGCAATGCAGTCATCTCATCCTCTCCTCTGAAATCCCCTTCCAGGGTGGGAGCCAGGGCCTCCCTCCAACACCAGCAGCCAGCGTTTGCCCCTCAGCAGTCACCTCCATCTGGGACCAAAAAAGATCAATCCAAGGTGCACAGGTGGGGCAATGTCCCTGGGTGTAAACTGGGTAAATGCATATTTTTAAGCACCTTCAAATCCCACCACCCAGAATAGGCTCACTTTTTCCAGGGGCTGGAAGTCCAGCATTACCATAGTCCAATGCTGTAAATCTCTGCAGAATCTTGGGGGGAAAAATGCAGCCCATCTTTCAAGGTTACCTAGAGACACTGAGAGACCTTTGCACACAACCTGATTCTCTGAATCCCTTCTCCCCACCCCACCCAGAATAAACTGTGTTTCATGAAAATTGCAAGAAGAAAGAAAGATACAGATGTGTTTTCTTGGGAACAGAAAGAAGATAATTCGATGTGGAAAGCCCTTAGACTCCCAAGGAGCCTGTGGGAAGGCTGAAGCTGTTAGGAAAGGGACAGCTTTGTTTTATAGTCCCCGGCGTCTGTGTTTTAGTGTGCAGGGAGATGTGAGCTCTCCGAGCTGCCGGGCGTGCAGGCCGTATATCTGACACGCTGCCCTCTGGGGGCGGCGCCGGTGGGGGAACGGTCCCCGTGATGCAGTACAGCTTGTAAGTTGCAATCCCGTCGGAGAACTTTGTAGTTGCTTGTCAGCCCGTGGGAAGATAAAAGAGCTAGCTTCTTTTCAAGCAATTTGAATTCATTTCCCCGTAATGAGTTAGAGGGTCAGGCAGCAGGCGGGAGCTCGCCTGAGAGCTTGGAAAGTGTGTCTCCTGGGCGAGGGAGAGTCTCATCTGGCTGGCTTGCTGCAGCCGTAGAATGATGCTTGCCATCGGGCCACTTTTCAGGGCCACTTGCCCAGGTATGTGGTTTTAGAATGGCAGGTCCAAGGGTGTCCAGCTCGATTGCATTTTAAAAATAAAACTCAGCGTCTGGACACTAAAAGTCAGGGGAACCTGAGAATCAGTGCAGACTTCAAGTCCTGGCCTCTGATGGATACCTCACCTGTATATTCATCAAATGTTGCAACTAGTGACCACAGGGGTTAGTGTTGTGACGTGAAGGAAATGGTCCAGAGTCCTTGTCATTATGGATAATGGCCCTGACCGTTTCAGATGTTATTTGTAAATCAGTGCAAGAGACACTAGGCATGATGATTGCAGAAAAATGTCCTTAGGTCCAGAGCGTTAATTTGGGAAGCAAATGTCTCTTCTGCAAAAACAAGGAATTACTGTCGTTACACCTGCGGGTACAGTTCTAACATAGGTCTGGAACAGTAGACGCACACAAATTTAAACGCAGGGGAAATGTGTATTTTATCGAGATGGGAAGTCGGCGTTGACTTGCTAGCGAAGTGCGACCGGGCAATAAGCAGATGTACGACATCTTCAGCATTTGGTTGTGGAATGTATACCTGGACCTACCGAGCATATTGACACTTCTGATTGTATATCATGTCACGGCCAATAAAGCTATAGAAATGTGTAATTAGGACATATTCTTCCACGAGAAGGGAGTTAAGCATTAATTTATCAAACTTATTTAAGAACTCATCTGTTCTCAACACCCATGCGGCAGCTTATTGAATTTGTGTCTGATATCTAATTGGTTATTTTCTTGACATAATGAGCAGCACATCCTCTACGGTGTCTGCAGAGGCCACGAAGCTGGGGTGACATGCAAATCGCACCTGGGCTCTGGGCCCCGAGTCATAGGACGCAGCTTGCAGAGCGTGTGAGGGTGCAGTGCTCAAGGTCCCCTGGCTCAGGCTCATGGCCCCCATTCTGCACAGCGTTTTGAGGAGTCTCCCCAGACCCCTGTCCTTAGTCCAGAGAGTGCGAGAAGGGGAGCAAAGTCAGTAGATCACCCCCCACTGTACCTTCGGCTTTGGAAACATTTTGTACCATTGAACAGCTAAAATCATCTTTTTTTTGAAATAGCAGAGGAATTTAAGGCTTTTAAAAATGTTCATGTGGCCCAGTGTGGTGGCACATGTCTGTCATCCTAGCACTGGGGAAGCTGGGGCAGGAGGATCATTGCGAGTTCAAGACCATCCTGGGTTGCAAAGTGAGCTCAAAGCCAGTCTGAACTGCATAGAGAGACCCTGTCTCAAAAAAAAAAAAAAAAAAAAAAAAAAAGAAAATATAAGCAGGCAAGACCTTTACAGTCTGGTGGAGTTTAAGGCAACTCCATAGCAACTCAGGGAAGAATAAAGGAAAGGGGACTCCAAATTGGGGTGCATTTGAGGAAGTGAAAGAGATCAGTGTTCCCAGGACAGAAGAGTGAAAGGCAGGAAAGCTGGGGCGGACCTGCTGCATAGGACATTAGCCTGGCGATTTGAGGGACGTCAGCGGGGGTTGCAATAGCTGAAGAATCATCAGTATTTTTCAGTTGCTACACAGATATTACTTAAATTTAGTAGCTATAAATTGGCAGTGTGGTTAGGCTTTTTATTTGTATCAGAGATGGTTTTGCTAAAATGATACCGAGTATAAGAAATGTATATTTTCATTTGAACATGTCATCTTTTTTCCTGCGGAAGCTCTTGTGTGTGTGTGTGTGTGTACTTGAAAAAGTACATATTTAATGCATTTGTGATCTTACTACAAACATTTCTTGGATTCTACTTTATGTATTTAACATCATATGACAATACAAACATCAAAATGTCGGTAATGGCGAATTTACCAAAATGTATTAACTGTTTTTTTTTTTTGTTGGGTATTTAGGTTTATTTTACTACTAGAGAAAATATTAATTATTAATGTATACTTTTGCATATTTCCTTAACATATACAGTTAAAATAAATTGCTAAATTATAAAACTGGCAATATTTTTCAAGGCTCTTGCTACAAAGTAACAAAATGTTTTCAAGAAAGGTCACACTAATTCACATCCCTTATATTTCTAGGCCTTGGAGTTCTACATATGGCCATGTCTATGTATTTTACTTTTGTAATTTTGAATATCTTCATTTATTTTTATTATGAACTTTAAAAGAATCACTCGCTTCACATCAGTATTTTAAAAATATATCATTTTATCAGCATTTTGTTTAAATGTTTATAAATTTCAGATTTAACAGTTTCTCTACCTTCAGACAAAAAATACAGAAATTCTTCTGCTTACAGAGTCCAAGTGTGATCCATTTATTCATGAGAGCTTGGCTGAATATAACACAATAACACATAGAGCGAATACTTTTAATTTGAATAAAAAGACCTCGAATTTAAATTATGTATCACAAATACCACCCATACAACTTAATGATTTTAAATAAGACCCAACCAAACTATTTAATTATTTATTTCTAGTAATTCATCAATATCTTTAAAATAAACATAAAATAAGAGATTTAAAATATCCATATCCACATGTATTTATTGAGAAGCCTAACAATTCCCCCTCATGAAAATTTATCAAGAAATAATTAGAAAATATACACAAAAATATTGTAAAATTACATCCCTGACATTTTATGTAACAACAATCTGTATGGTGGAGAAGGTATTCCTATGTATCCTGCTGCTTGGATTGTACATATTGTGATAAGTAATGGAATTTTCAGGTGTGTATTTATTGATACAGGAAATATATGTATATAATTAGAACTTCAAAATGGTGACTGCTCTAAAATTCCCGGACTGTGAAGTGTGACAGTATATTACACATAGAAATATAGACACAGCAATGGATCTGCAAACAAATATCAAATGACATGCACCAAAATATTTTTAACAAGAGAGTGACAGTTATTGTGACACTTTAGGTGGGTTTGACTTTTGATAGTGTCTAAGACACTCTTAAAGTTTATAATGAACTAATATTTCTTTGTAATCACAAAATGAAAAAATGTGTGGAGCCAAAGGGAGGAAAGAGGAAAGATAGTTTGCAGCATGTCTCATTTTACAGCAAAGCTATTAGAAGATTTTAGGAAAGAGACCTTAAAATCCCCAGACTCTCACAAGAACTTGAGAACAAAAGGCAAGAATTCATTATGTGAGAACTGTTAAAGATCTTAGGCTCCAGTTTCCTCCAGAAGCCCTAACTACTGCAATTACTATTTATTATTGTCCTGCTCTTACATGAGTCCCTTAAACTTAAAGTGGTTCACTTTCAGTTTTCCCAATAATTTATTTCTTTATGATAATAGAGTTTCTGATTATCTTTTTTGATTTGTACCCTGTTTCCTGTTTAATGATTTACTCTGCATGGCATATGGATGAAAGTTATCCTACTAGAAAAATTATTATGCTTTAATAATTACGGTACCATCAAACTGAATTAAATTATGTTTCATTGTAAATAGTAAAATGTATTAATTTTTTTAAAAGCCTTTTTATGCCAGTGAGGATAAAGTTACCTTCGTGTGCGTTGATTAAGCACCATGACAGTGCAAATCACAGGGACTGAACTGGTAACAAATCAACTCACTCCATTACGCTCCCTTCCCAGGGCTGGTTCTAAAGCCAGCTTGCTTAGGACCTGAATTAAGTGAAAGGTACTGAACAGAATCTGTCATTCTGTGCGTAAAAGTTTGTCCCTTATATTGTGTGCACATTAGGAGGCAGATTTTAAAACAATGAAGTTTTGTCTTATTGGCTTAAGAGAAAAATAAGCATCCATTTTAGATGCGCATTCTAATTTTCCCCTTAACACATTGCAACAGCAGTGTCCAATAGAAATATAGCTGGCACATGTCATTGCCAAGATCCATGTTCCAGAAGTGAAAAGAAACAGATGAAATTTAGTAAAACGCCAAATTCAAGCCAGCATATCCAAAGTCAATTCAATCTATACAATTGGAAAGTCAATAATGATGTAATGTATTATTTTTCATACTTAATTCATGTGTGTATTTTATGTTCATGGTGCACTTCAATTCATTTTTATTTCATTTATTTGTTTCTGTTAGTACATGTTTGCAGTTCATAGTGATTACGTTTATTACCAAGTACGTGTACGTAACGCATCTTAATTATTTTTGTCATTGCTCCCCCTCTGTCCCTGCTCCCTGCCATCCCTTGGTCCCTTCCCATTTGTAAAAGCTCTATTTCTATTTGTTCTTCAATTCTCTTTTTTCCTCAACCCTCTTCCCTCCCTCCCCATCTCTTGTTCCCTTCCCATGGGGAAAAGAGCTCCCTACCTCTTATTATGTATCTTTTATTTTGCTCTTTATTTATATGTTGGATTCCTCACATTCAGATGACACGCCTATCAGTTGTACTTAATCTGTAGTTAGATTTCCTGAAGTTTTTTAGCTGAGAATCGATTCACATACACAGTTGTCCCAAACATACTTAAGTTTCCAGTAGGTGAATCAGTGGTCAATTTTAAATTTAAATAATTATGATCAAATTAAATTAGAAGGCTGGCCTCGTCACCTATGAAGCGCTGCCCGGAACCCGTGGATACTGGTTCTGAGACTGACACCCTGGTACAGGACACACAAATCAGAAGCTAACACACTGGGAAAGGTAAAAATTTTAAAGTTAAAAATTAAAAAAGACAAACCATTCCAATGTTATGTCCTTTAGATTTCAAGGAACCCAAGGTTACTAATTTTTTTTCATTACATAAAGCTGTTTGGCTCAATCAAGAGAATCAAATAATTATTCTGGTTTTTTTTGTCCTTTCCTAGTTCTCCCTTTACACAAATATTTGTGTAAATTATGCTGAATATCCCTGGAACAGACCTTAGTTTAGCTGTTACATGCTAAGTTTTCAGTAAAGCAAAGAACACCTACATTAATGGGTAAAAAACAATGTAGTTAATGTTGTAGGCCGTATATTCTGCTTTTGCTTCGAGCTGTCTTATAAATCATGCAAATAAGCACAATAAACATTTACTGAGTGATTCGGTAATAGTAGGGATCTACAGGTCCATTATTTGTGATGACACATTTAAGTTGGCTCAGGAAAGCTAAAAGTATGTCCTATGTCAAACAGTGCCTTCCATCAAGTTTAGGACAGCATTTCTCGCCCGGGATTACAGCTTAGTGTAATGCACTTGGCAGTATTGGCATTTCTGGTATGACTTCTTCTGGCTAGCTCAGCACTCTTAAAAAATAAATAGTTTTTTAAATCTGTGATTGAAAGGGTTAAATAGTACCAATTCATTACCACTCACAAAAGGATTTATTTTGTTCTCATAAATCAGTTTTATTCCACATTTTTATTATTCCCTTGGGTGAGCTACTCCAATTGAAATCAATATAAGTGCAAGTGACACAATCAATCTAGATATTTGATTATGGATTGGAGATCCCTGGGTCTGCTTTTTAGCTGGTTTCTTTCTGATCACCTCTCTGAAGAACTGAATATTTTTATTGGCAGCTGTGAGTTATGAACATGTTTAAAAAGCATATAATAATCCTCATTTGTATACTGATAATGGAAACCCAGAGCATGAGTAAGGGTTAAGAGATGAAGACGTAAAATATTTAACTAGAGCGTTATTAACAGGTTCGAATTTCTCAGTATTTTTCTTAAGATAAAGTCGTTTTAAAATGACTTCTTTCTTCCTCTTAACAAAAGGCTATTAATACAATTGTTAGCTAGGAGCCGCATTCTTAGGGTGCTATTAGGTAAGTGACTAACGATTTCTCTTGACAGAGGTGATGTCTATTTTCACACATCTATTTTGGAACAGAACCATACCAACTGATTTAGGTTAACAATACGAAAACAGTGAGGTTGAATAAATGCCTTTGAAAGGATCCAGGCTGCTTCTTTTCATTTCTATAATTATTCAGTCTGGAAAGACACCATCTGGGAGATCTAAAAGAGAAAACCAGTTCGACTTTAAATTAGAGAGCAAAATTGATTAAGTTGTTGCTCAAGAGGCCAACATTTATATATCAGAGTCTCTTTGCTTTACAAACAAATTTGTATCTTATGACCCTTTACATATTGACTGCTTATTTGGGGATTCGTGGTTCCACATTATAGTTGTCTTGCCTCAGACTCTGGCCACCTGTTCTTGGCTCCTAAACCAAATTTTTGCAAAGGCACAATTAAACCACACAACAATCTGGTTTTTCCTGTTTAGAGAGAGGCAGTAGTTGGTGCACCTACCTGGTTCTGCCCTTAAAGTAAATCCAGAACCACTATTAGCACTGCACTGACTACTTTTGGCAAATATTTCATCTTTTAATTTTCAGCAGGAGCAGTATTTGAGTGTGCTTTCTGTTTGGCACTGGCTAGCTGCCTCTGCTTCTCTGCTAGAAGGCACACAACATGAATGTTGTAAGCCTTTCAGAAGTGGTGGAAAGCATATACCACTCCTTCTTTCATCTGATGAGTCACAAATTAATTTTCAGTTGCTCTTCATAAGTCTTTAGGACAGCAGCTAGGTCTACTACACAAGCCCTACCCTTGAGTTTCCATTGGAGCAGTCCCTGGGCATGCAGAATTAGAGGACAGCCTAAGATGTGTTTTCTTCCTGCTTCTTTCCTTTTCAGTATTTTGCATTTATAATTGCTGAATAATGAAAAACTTAGAAAAGTTCGTGAAGGTACAGTGCAGTGATGTAGCAAAGGGCTTTATGTACGGATGCTTTTTCCGTATACTCTGTTCTACTCTTTAAAGTTTACACACAGAACCAACCCAGAAATCAGAAGTGACTTCCTTTATTTGGGAAGGTTACCTTTTTTAAGATGTAGTCTCTGTAATTATTTAATTTGCAGACTGGCAATTTTTTTTCCCAAGAGGCCAGAGAGTAAACATTTTAGGCCTTGCAGGCAAGAAGATCTCTGCTGTAATGACTCCATTTTGTAAAGTGTAAGAGGCTTTAGTCTAATCAAACTTTCATTTATAAAAATAGACAGCAGGCCAAATTTCACCAATAGGGTATAGTTTGTGGGCCTCTGGTTTTATTTTCATTTGTTGCTAAGTTAAATGGAATTTTTGCACTTTCCTTTCCTTTATCTGAACCCTATTTTGATTCTTTTGATTTTACGCAAATTATGAAAGTTGATTGAAAACTCATATAGTATAAAAAATAACGTCTGTAAAAATCCCATTGCCTATAAATAACTGACAAATGATGGACATCATCTCAGATCCTCCTTAATTCATAGGTAGTTTCTTGTTAGTAAACTAAAGAAATGAATTAGGTGAATGTGGGTGAAAGTGCATTATAGCAAAGAAATTAAGAAGTTTGCAAAGTTGGTCAGAAGCCCGGAAAGCTGTACCTGTGTAGGAATCATGAGTGGCCCCAGCCTAAGGTGGACCTTAGGTGAGGCATGTAGGACATTGGTTCCCCTACGAGAAGCAGGGCTCCCACTCAAGTACCCTGCACAGTCACAGCTCTCTTTCTGGATTCTCAACCGTTCTAGAGACATCTAGAACAATCTCTAATGGACCCCAAGCCCTTGTCCTGCTCCATCAAGCTTTGCAGTATCCAGGTGAAAGCCTGAACTGGTCCACGTCCACATGACCTTCAGCGTTAGAACCTGCAGGACCTTTCCTTTAACCCCACAAAAATCAGTTGTGTGTCCAGTCCTTTTCTTTCTGAAATCTCTCATTCTCCCACTGTGACAATATCATCATCTTTTTTGTGCATGGATTAGGAGTCTCTCAGGACTCTTCATCATGCCACTGAGCTTTTAGCAAATCTATCCAGTTTCTAGCTTTTCCTGCCATGATTTTTGATTAATACTTTTAAAATTTCCCGTGTGCTTTTCTGAGTCTGTAATATCTTGCTTCATCTTAATAGCAAATACATTATTTTTTCTGCCAAATTCTTCAAAGTTCTTTAGTCTTTCTTATGTTACATTCCTTTCCTTTTTGGCCATATAAATACATATTAAGTGTAGTCTCTCTTCATTCAAAATCATTATCCTTCTGCCTTGGATGGCCAGCTCTGTCCAGATTGCAAGAGTTCTGGACTTAGTCTGTTGCTTTTGTTTTCTGGTGCTGCTTTAGTCTTCTCTCAGCCTGGACTCTGAGGACAGAGTGTTCTTAAAGTACTCACCTGTTGTCTGGAAAGATGAGAGTGAAACAGACTGAGGAAGGAGGAAGAATCCTCAGGAATCCAGTTTCTCCGAGTTCGAATTCAGTGCCCTTGGAAGCAGCATGTGTTCTTCCCTTTGCATCCCTCTCCCAGAGGACCACCAGCTCCTTCTGCAGGTCACCGTGATGGTCCCCAGATGCTGGTTCTGCCTTTCTTCCTGCTCAGCTCAAGTCTCCTCCCCTCAGGACGATTAGAAGTTTCCAGGCTCTCCTTGGTCCACAGCTCTTCCTCTGTGAGTAAAGTTTGGGCCTGTTTCCCTCTGAGTAGGAATCCACCATGTCTTCCTTCTGCTCTTCAGCTTTTGCTACCTGAATTGTTTTGCTACCTGAATCCTTTGAATTGTTTTTGTTAATGGTACAATGTTATTATTCTCCTAGTTTGTTTCCATTTCATTAGCTACTTTGGAAGGGCATTCTTGTGATACTACTGAATTTATGCATTTTTCTTCAAAAATATTATGAATTCAGGAAATTCATAATTTATTCCCAAATCTCTTCCCAGCAAGTTGATGTTGGAGACCCTCTCTAAGATGCATCAGGTCACCTCCAACTCTTGGTGTCCATGCACTGATGTAATCCCTTCCCCTGGGCCTAGTCAAAGCCTGTGACTTGCTTCTAATCAGTAAATTGTGACAAAGCTTGATGGGACATCACCTCTGTGTGATAACTGTATTCACATTGTAACCCATCTAATGTACGTGGCCTTGCTGGAGTGGCCTCATTGGGAAGAAAGGAAGGCAGACTCCAGCAAACAGGCCTCTGATAGCTGGCAACAGCTGGGGCTGCAACCCTCTCACCCACATTCTGCAAGAAACAAAGTACTGGCAAGCGCCACAGAGATCCATCCTCACTGGAGCCTTGAATGGGACTTTAAGCCAGGCCAGCACTTGCCACCTTTTGAGACACTGAGCAGAGAACCCATAGCTGTGCCAGTCTCCTGTCCTTCAGGAACTTTGTGCTCACGGCTGTATACTGTTTGGATTTACCAAGTTGGTGGTGCTACCCTGACCTCCCAGAGCACGGCGGGAGCAGCATGGCTTGGCTGAGACCGGAGCAAAGAACGCAGATAGAAGCCATTGGTAAAATGACATCGTTCCCACCCAAACACTACACTTCAAAAGCAGTTACTGTCCCTTAACAAAGAAAAAAGTCTCAAATGTAATCCCAGCAGTAAAAAAATGTTATAAACGTTTCTAACATTTCTTTAAATGACACTTGATGACAGGCTGTGCTCTGGGACCAACAACGATGGTGAGCTATGCTTTGATCACAGGAGTGCTGCAGGCTTGGCATGCCGAGGTGCTGGGTGAGGGTCCGCCAGGCTTCCGGAAGAAGGTCTCTGCTGGTTGTGAAACAGACATGTTCGTGATGAGCGTTTAGATTGGAAGGTGGAGGCCACTTTCAAGGGGAGCACATTTGCCCGCCTACCTCTTAGCTGATGGAGACGAAAGCAATCAGTAGTTTGTTCATTGGGACAAAAAAAAAAATTGTTTGCCCAAGTGGAGAGAAATAAGTCAAATAGAAAACTAAATCTGACATTGAAGATTACAACATGGCTGATGAAACAGATCGCATTTCACTAATCTCTACATACCCAAACATGCATTTAAAAATCTTTTTAAATAGCTTTTAGGTTTTAGAACCATTTAAGGGTATCAGCAATACTGAGCGGAAGACAGGGATTTTACATACTCTTCTGCTCTCTGGTTCTTTTCCAATGTTCATAAACTAAAACCCATTTAAACACATCTGACTGCAGTGCGTACAACACACTTGATGAAAAGAAATCATGCTACAAAGGATTTTTTAAATGACCTAAAATAGTCTTAAAAGTAACTATGCACCATTAGCTACGATGCATTAATAAAAATATTCTCAGAGGAATAACTGCTTCGTGGATGGTTCTTTCTTCCTGTTTCAAAATGTTCATGAGCCAAAAGCAATGTTGAGATACACATATATATCAATAAATACTTTTTATAGCACTGAAGAGTGAGGACCAGGTCAAATGTTCCTTTGTCAACATATTAATTACAAAATAAATAAAGTCCTAGGACCTTTCAGATTCCCACATCTCAGAGATCTTTTGGAATGATGGGATTGGAAGGACATACTTACTTTGTAGTTAAAATAATTGTAAACACAGTGGTCTTTATGACAAATACTTTTGAGTAGCTCAGATATTAACATGTGCCATCTAGAGTGACCCAGGATCCTTAGTGCCCAGGAAAGAAAGTCCTCTCTTCTCCCTGTTTTTTATCGGATCTTTTCATTTTGGTGTTGGCAGAATTCTGTGATAGTGACATGAAGCCAGATAACTGTAAAACAGATCTCAAGACAGGGAAAACATAGCTTCCTTTTTTTTTTTTTGCCAGCAAGAAGTGGGAAAATTAGTTAACACCTTTTCTACTATAACATGTAATTGGATTCAGAAAGGGCTACCTTAAAACAAGACCAGGTCTGACATACAAAACCCTCACACCGTAACAAGAATCAGTTTGGTTTGTTCGCTGTCACTTCTCGTTATAATCTTTGTCATGAGAATGGATTCATGTTGTGCCATTTTCTATTCTTGTTACAATCTTTGTCACATGAATAAGATATCAGGATGTTAATGTCTGGCATACAAGATTCTGCGTGCGATGATACCATACAGGACTACACTGACCTTTGCAATATTATGTGTTCTGATTGGTGGTTCCTTTCACCTCTTTCCCATGAGTTAATAAGGCCGTAAAAAGGAGAGAAGTGAAATAGCCAACCAGTCAAATTATAGAATATTGAAAAGGTCAGAGCAGTACAGCACAAAGGAAAAAAAATTATGGAATATATGGTGCATTAAGATTCTTGTGACAATGATTATAACAAGAATAGGAAAGGATACCCGTTTATGTTATTTCAATCTGGAGAGTCTGTAGGATGGTGTTCCCAGGGTGATAATTACCTATGCATTCCCATATCACACAAGTGAAAGTGCACATGTACATGGGTTTTTACTCTAAAAACGTAACTGAATGGTTAATACTGCCACTCAGCAAATAAGGACATGAAAAATCAGGTTTTTATTTTAGAGAATGGACATTCACGTCATTAACATTTTAACAATGCTTGATGTTTGAAGCCCCAGGATTCTCTACAAGTCAAATTTGTCGGCCATATGAAATTTACTTGGGCTGTTTCTCCACGTGTCATATTTTTCTTCAGAATAAAGTGGGAAGGTAGGACTGAAGAGTTTACTGTCTTTGAAGACCATTTGGGGTGTGTGATATCCTGAAATAGCAGTGCAGTTTCTTTTTATTTATTTAGTCATTTATTTATTTATCGGTACTGGAATCAAACTCATGACCTCACACTTGCCAGGCAGGTTCTATACCACCGAGCTATATCCCCAGCCCAAGAATTTCTTTTTAAATGTGTGCATGAGACATAACAAAACTTGTGTCCTCCTTTGGGTGGGTGATCTCAGCCAACACAAAGTACCTTTCCTCTCCCCACACCCTCTCTGATTGGCACAGGCTGGCCGGAAGGAGACAGAAAAATGACTCCTAACTCTGTTCTCAGATCCATCTCAAGGATTTGTTATTTTAAGAATCCTTTTTATGAGTATTTTTAAATTTCTTACGGAAATTTTAGACAGCTCTGTTAGATTCTGTAGTTTGTAGAGAGAGATCTGAATTAAACGCTAGTTTTTACTCTCTGTGGACGCATTATTTCACTAACAGAGCAAACATTTTATAACCCAATTCTAGTCTCTACAGATGCCACCCATAAAGGTGCCAACTATGATCTTGTTAATTTTAAAAGCAGGAAAAAGAGTGAATTTTGTTCATTAAGACCAGGCAAACTGTAAGTTTACTGCATCAGTAGTTCTCAACTTGGATGGTGATGAAGAAAACTCACATAGTGACTTCCGGGACTGCCTTCTGATACCCTCAGTCCAGAAGTCTGTGGTCTCCTGAAGCGGGGGGGGGGCGGGGGGGGGCGGGGATGTGCTCTGGGAGGCTGCCCCACGACACAGCTGTGCACAACCCTGGAATGTTCCTGTAGACAACCCGTTTCCAAGGGCTTCGCGCAATCCTGGCTGAGCCCTGATGACTCAGACTAAGCCAGGGCATGGATGCAGGGAGGTAACTAAACAACTAAACATCTCAGCAGCCGGGGGTGCTGGGATCAGAGGATCTGTGGTTCCAGGGCACAGAGCTGAAGTGGACCTGCACATCTACGTATACTCACAGACAGGGAGAGAGCTGAGGCTGACCAGGGAGGAATGGTCACCTGTGATAGGAAATGCTTATCAGCCCCACATTGTCTAGCTTGGTTTCTGAGGCTGAGCATTTTCCAGCCCACTGGAAACACAGTTGAGGCAGTGGAAAGTGGTAATAAACACCCGTGGAAGAGGGTTGCCCGGAGGCCTTGCGTGTTAGGAATCGGTCTGCAGTGCCCTGGAGCCCGTATTGGTGAAGGACATGGGGAGAAAGGGGGCTGGGGAGGGGAGATGGAGGGAGAGACACAATCCGTGGCTCCCTCCTTGCTTTAGAATCAGGGGGCTCTGGAGCGCCTCTGAGAGCTGACACTGTCATTTTGCTCTCGGTCTGTGAGTGCATCTGCACCTCAGTGGAGGTGAGAATTCAGCCTCACTCAGCTGTGTGCTCGTGCTGGTACACGTTCTTTTCTGAGCTGAGCAAAATGGTTATATAATTGCATACTTCTCATAATTATTGAGTAATTATATACTTCTTATAATTACTGAGTAATCATTGTTCTGTAACTAGAACTTAATGTTACAACTAATTGTATAATCACATGTATTAATTTTGTTATCTGGTAAACTTAAAAGAAAGTGGTACTCAATATATCCGCCCCCCCCCGGCCCTATCATGCCATTTCCAAAGCGGCCCCTTATGTTTGTTTTGCAGCTTAGTTCTTGCTTCAAACACAAATAAACAAAATGCAGGGTAAAAAAAAAAACCCTCCCTATATTATGGAAATCTATGTTTACTCACTGATTTTGTATTGACAGCCGGCTAGAAACGTGTACACTGCAGCTCCAGAGGATTCCTTGTAGAATTTTTGTTATTGATTTGTGATTTTCAGTCTTTTTAAGATGTGCACAGTAGTTTCTGGCCCGGGCAGTGCAGTACCCACTGGCTCTCTGCTAGAAAGCTGACCTTTGTGAAATTTTACAACCAAGCTCACGATAGTGCCCGCAGTTGTTTCAGCGGTAGCTGAAAAAGCTTCCAGGGATCGAGGTATTAGGAGAACTGCAGAAGGCCTCTGAGGCCGAGTGTGTGACGGTTCGCAGACAATACAGGAAGAGACTCACATTTAGCTGTTTTCGCATTTTATTAGTACATTTGTAGTGCGTTTGGATTACATTCGCTGTGGGGTTTAGGTACTTAGCACATTCCAGTTTTCTTTGTTTCCCTGCCCTTTCTCTAGCTCTCCTCTAGCTCTCCTCTCTAGATCTCCTCTCCATTTACCAAAGATCTATCTCCCTATTTCCTGTTATCTGCCCTTTCTTCAGCTCTTTAAATTAGTGATACTTAGGTTTTCTCATGGAAGAAGTTATTTGATATTTAAACTTGTGTAGCTGATTTATTTCACTTAACATTATGGTCTCAAGGTACATTCATTGTCTTACAAACAAATTTATTCTTCTTTATGGTGGAGAAGTACTCCATTGTATATAAACACTACATTTTCTTTGTCCATTTATCTGTTGATGAACATACAGTCTGCTTCCAAGATTTAGTTAGTTTGAGTTGTGCTGCTATAAACATTGGTATTCATGGATTACTTAATAGGATGTCTTTAACTCTTTTGAGAAGATACCTAAGGAAATAGCTAGTTTTAATGGTAATTCTATTTTAGTTTTTGAGAAATAATTGTAGCTAGATTTCTTGAGTGCAGAAGAACCGTTAAACACACATTGAAAATCTTCTCAATACACAAGCAAAGTGCTCCTTTCGTATTGCTGGAGCTCGAAAATGTTGAATGAAGTTCACTAGCTGTGTAGTCCTGTAAAGCTCTTTTTCAGATTTCAGAACTTCTTGCCAGCATGAATTTGCATATGTAAGAGTATATTAGCTATTCCAGTTTCGGACCCTGAAATCGCCAAGCTACTGGATTTGTCAGTGTTGAGTCTATAGTAATGATACAGGAATTTTTTTTCTGGTCATGGAAAATACATTCCTAGTTGCAACAATAAAAATTTTAGCAACTTCCTCCATCCCAATATTATTTATAAGTACTTATTAGAAATTTTGCATATTTTTAAATTTCTGTCTACTTCACTTATACTTCATGAAAATGGTCGTGTCATAACGTTGGCAGACATGTTTGCATTATTTGAACTTCATTGATTTCAGAATTTGAAATAGAATCTGATAGGGCAATGGCATGATGCTGGTAGATGACATTAGTGTTGTTTTGATAATTAAAAAACAGAATTTTGATTAGTAATACATTACTAGTTCGGGAGGTGTGGAGAATTTGATAGTTGGTAATTGCTATGGAGAAAATAAAATACAGAGTGCATGCTTCCTAAGCAGTTGCTAATTCTAAATGTTTGTCTGGAATGTATCAGTTGTATGGATCTCAACAAAAATGACGGCATGGTTCCCAGTTATTTTGATCACTGTGATGGATGAGTGGTTGATGCCAAGCCCGGTAACATTTTGTTGACAAAGTAACAAAATAAAAATATGCTCTTTGGTGGAACACATGCATTGTCTGGTAGGGTAACGCTGCTACAGTTCTATTTAGTATATTAAGGAACTCAAGAAAGTACGCTAGGTAAAGAAATGATCTCACTTAAATCACAATAACACTGCACTTGGATTTTATTTCCAGTTCACAGATGATGAACTGGAAGTTCTGAAACATTAAATAGCTTAGCAAGAAATGCATTACTGAAAAGTACAAAGACAGGTTCAAATGCAGGACTCTCCCCCAACCAAGGTTATGTTCCTTCCTGTTGACTATACTTTGCAACTTTACCATGTAAAAGGGTTTTTTTAAAAAAAAATATTGCGACCATTAAAATTTCTCTACCAGGCAGGGGATACAGCTCAGTGGCATAAGCACCGGCCTGGCAAGTGCAAGGTTGTGAGTTCAATCCCTGGTACAAGAAATAAAAAAAAGATTTCTCTACTGTACAATGCAAGATCACTTTCATTAACTGGTCATCTTTTACTTTTAATCATTTAATCAATAAAGAGTATAGCAGTACTTGGAGATCTCACAAATATGCTTATTTTTGCTTTTGAAACCTGAAAGGTTGTGTTTTTCTATTCATTGTTCTGTATCTTCAGAATTTGTACGAAAGAAGAAATGTTCTATGATAAAAAGTGTCTGGATAAAAGAAGAAGGCCTACTGAAGTTAATTTTGAATTCTTGATGGCTCTTTTTTGTGTTTTTACAGCATAATTAAAACACATTCTAATATTTAAAGTTAAGGGATATTTTGTAAAGGTTGCCGCATATAAATTATCCAGGACAGCATTAAAGTAGAAAGGGAAATGAATGTTTCTGTTTTTTGGCACCGACTTTTTTCCTGTTGCAACCCTCAAGTCTAACTCGTGTTAACGTTGGGTGTAGAACGGTGTGGGGAAGGGAGAGGAAGCCATGATTGGGCGGGAGGGTTTTTCTGCGCTGCGGTCATGCTGACACTTGCGAATGGGCTCATGGCAGCTGAAGTACGGCGTGATGGCTTTGAGGACGTATTGGAAGTGATTCTTTAAACAGCCAGGCACCTTTGCATTTTCCCATATACCCCCAAAATAGGTCTTTGTATCAAAGAGAACACGCTTACCTCCAAACTCCAGTTGCTTTTTAAAATATTCTGACCGAATCTGACTTACAAGAGCATTAAGTAAAAAGAAGTCACCCTACCTCTCATGCAAAATGAGGCCAAAATACCACAGTTGGTGATATGTAACAGATCAAGCGTGTATCTAATTATGCTATTTATATCCACAACATTCTTATTAGAAGGGAATTGTGTTATTTTCTTGTCTGCACACCAAAGCAAATTCATAGACTAAAAAAACTGCAAAACATTTAAGCATCTCATCTAATAATTTATGTATCTGCCGTATTTTCACTAACCTAGATGACACTTGCGACGTGCCTTCATGCTATCATTATTTTGGTTACCGTGATGCACGCGTTGGAGATGGTAACTCAGGTAACATTTTGTTCGCAAAGCGGTAGAATAAAAATATCATGCACATGGATGAAGCGTGTGCCTTGCGGTTTAGGGTAGTGCCGTTATAGTTCTACTTAGTATTCATAGTATATTCAGCAATCCAAGAAACTATTCAAGTACTAGCTGGAATTAACCCTTCAATGGATACTAATTTTAATGATTTTCTGTTTAACCAGCAGGAAATAATTACACCCTCCTGAGTGACACAAGAATCATGCACAGCAGTGGAGAGGCCGACCTTTGGGTGCCCATCATCGGACTGGTCCCTTTCAGTAACTACACTGTACAGGTGAATGCTTCCAACAGCCAGGGCAGCTTGATCAGCGACCCTGCAACCATCGTGATGCCTCCTGGGGGTAAGTCTGAAAAACGCTGACTCCTTCATTTGACAGTGGTGCCCAGAACTAAGTCACCATTGGATACCTTGTCTGTCATTGAAATTAATCTTTAATTTTAGCACTCAAGTGCTCAGTTGTATTTCTAGGTGCTGGGAGGTCTGGTTTGGTCTCACTGAGATGTTTTTATTGATGTTCTTTTATTGTCTCATTGCAATTGCTTTCATCATGTGGCGTGTGTACTCATGTGCTGTGCACACGCACATGTGTATCTCTGGCATTCTGCATGTTAAGAAGACTGGCAAAGGCTGTTATTTCTTGAGACTTCACTTACATTCAAAGTTTATATTCTTTCCATTTTGGCTTTGGTTTTCTACTGTAAATGGCTCTTCTTTGTTGTTCTCTGAAGAGCTTTTTTTAGATGTCTGCTTAAGCCTTTCCATGTAATGTAAAGGGCAAGGTGCAGTAGTGATATAGGGAGGGAAACCCCCGACCTAATAGATGTCTGGTGTGAGTTCACGATCTCTAAAGTCAAAGACTGAACTTTAAGGAACAGTGGAGGTTAAGAGCAGAACATGTTTATTGAGAGAAAAAAAAATCTTCTATGTGAGAGAGAGACAGAAGGGGTCTCTCTCTTGGCAAGGACTCTGTCTTTTTAGGGTCATTTATAGAGCAAACCATGAGGTGAGGCTGGTCTAAGGTGTGGGAAACATGGGAACTCATAAGGTGGGCATGAGGTGGGACAGAGCTATGGTCAACCAATAAGATTAATTCCTCAGGTAAAATTGATTAAGTTGGGGACAATTGGGGGAGCGAGTCACCTAGCAAATGGCATGCTTAAAGAGCAGGGACTTTTCCCCTAAGGGGTTGGCATGGTGACTCCTGACTTCCTCAGGGTGATAGAGACCTATTTGGAATATCAGTCCTTGGGAAGTGGGTATATTTGTTTGATCTTTTGTCTTGGGGCCTGGCCCACAGTGGCCCCAGTGGAGGACAGACAGTGTCTATCTCCCCCACAGCTGCAAGGTATCTGGCCTCCTCCACTGTCCCCTTCCAGGACCCAGCCCTGTCTGACGGCCTATAATATTTCTAACTCATTTGCCTGTAACAATAGGAAAATAGCTCATACCTCCACCTAAACACCCACAAACTCCTAGTGATTACACCCCACTGGTGCTGCTTTTCTATGTGAAATGTCGTACAGTCTGGATGCTTTATTATTTTATTTTATTTTATTTTATTTTATTTTATTTTATTTTATTTTATTCTATGAAAAGTTGACCCCACTTATTGAAAATTATCACATTTACCTTTACTTTTATCTGCAATCAACTTCATCCTTGTCCTGATTGTGGGAAGCACCTGCTAGGAAGAAAATTCCCCCCAGGGTCAGTATACATGGCCCTTGAACCTGAGGAGCATGCCTCAAAATAGGAACAGCAGGATTCGCAGGGGGCCAGGAATGAGTGCCTTCCCAGAACACCCAGGGGAAGGGCCCCGGGACACCCAGCATCCGCCCTGTAGCCAAGTCTCTGGGACTCAGCTTGCTGTAGGCAAAGGGAGAATGTTCTGATCTTGTCCTCAGCAATCTACAGAGCAGGATACCTCAGTCCCCATCTGGTCACCAGGGGTTGACAGCAGCAGTCCCACATCAGCAGAGAAGAAGGCAGAATTTGCAGTATGTGTGCAACCTCCTTCCCCAGGAAAGGACACCTTACCTGCTGTGACATAAGAGCTCCTCCTTCTTCTTCCCTTTTATGACATTAAAAAACTCAGTGACTCTATGTACCCAAACACTTGAAACTAAATGGCAGAAGCCACGTTGCTTGGGAAAAGGATGTGTAAAAGAAACTTCTTAGGGCTCATCCATGTGGGTTGGTATTAGTTTTCATGAACCAATAATTAATAAGGGAATTGAACTGAGACATGTGCTTATTCAAAAATTGAGGCCAAATTACAATACAAAGCAAAACCATAAAGGGAAACTTAGGTAACCGTGTCTTCATTTCTCTCTCTAATCCACGTGCTGGAAATGCTAGGAAACCGTACTGACTCTTAATCCTTAATATTCAATATCTTTTATTCACATTTAGGAATTGAAGGATAATTGGTGACTTGCTGGAGGTTTAAAGTTGCATGGTAATAAAATTGTCTTTTTTTAAAAAAATTTATTTAAAGAGAAAAAAAGCAAAACAGAAAAACGGGTAGAAATAATACAGAATTTCAAAAAAAACATTAAGAAATCACTACTTGATAAATTACATATTGTCTTCTTAGAAATAGTTGTTCATGTTACAAAATTCAGGCATACAAAGTGAACAAACAGTGAGGCTGTAAACAGTTCTGTTCAACGATCCAACAAAAACTTGGTAACATGGTTATCAATCCCACACACTTAAACATAATGCTGTTATATCCTTTAGCACATTTTCTTTTCCTCCTTTTGCTTTTTAAGTCCATTATCTGTTTAGTTATATCATGTTTCAGCTTGCTCAGTACCTTATTGATCTGTTTTGTTGTTGTTATTTCCTTTTTAATCACCTTATATAATTCTGTTTTTTTGTTTTTGAGTTTCTCGTCATCCATGTCACATGGATCAAAGCTTTGATGGAATTGGGAGTTTTTGGAGTTATTTTGTTACCTTGTTTTCTCATGTTCTATTGTATTATTTTATTTAATTTTCATTAACTTGGAGGCAGTAATATACAACAAAACAGGATGGAATAAAGCCAATTGAGACAGCATAGTGAAATTGGCACAGAACATCACAGCAGGTCACCAGGACAACAATAATAGGCACCATTGTATATCTCGTTATCTTCAAAATAGTTGTTCTTCTATTAGGTACAGCAAAATCAAAAGAAATGCACAACATTATAGAACACATCAAAACAGAATATTGAATAGAGCAACACCGTTAATCAGGACAAAGCAAAATGGCGATAAAAATATCTGCCTTCAGAGATAGTAGAAGGAAACTCCCCTCACTTGCTGTACCACATATGGTCACCTCCCAAGAGATACCCAGATCCCTGGATCCCAATTGTTAGGAGGGGGTATGGTATGTTTGATTCTAAGCCTGTGCCCTGGTAGGCAGCAGGCTGGTTACTGGTTGGCTCAGCACCCTAAGTTCCAACATGGCGTGGATCTCAGGAAACGCTGTTACTTCTTGTTTCCCCGCCCTGGGGTGGCCGCAGCTTGCCAGACCACAGTCACTTACCAGGGCGGCAGGCTGGTTACTGGTTGGCTCAGCACCCTAAGTTCCAACATCAATAAAACTGTCTTAATAGGATAGGCAGACTATTTAAGGATTTATATTCTATGGCATTTATACTGATTTAGATAATTTATAAGTCATACTAATTTAACTTGTATTCATAGAATAGATCCATTTTATTTCATTATTCATGTATTTAAGAATATGTGACCTAATTATATATATATATATATGTGTGTGTGTGTGTGTGTGTGTATCTATATATATCAAATATATATGATAGTATGAGTCATCACATTTTTTTTTTTCAGTTAAAAATAGCAAGCTCTCTTTGCTAACTCAGTACATACTGTGAATATGCCTGTCGGTTAAGGGTTGGATCAGGAAGAAGTAAGCTCTCATTTTATGGTTATGCAGGAGAGGGAGGAATGCTGTAAGCTGACGCTGATCTGCGTCTCCACGCTGTGCACGTGACCTGTGTCATTACGGTCACCTACGGGGCTGTACTCTCTCACCCAGTGTGTGCCTTCGTCCTCCTGAACTCAGACATCCAGAATCTGGGAAATGGTCTTCACCCAAAGAGGAAGCACAGGTCTTTAAAGATAGAGACTTGCCCAAGTTTATAACAGTCATCAGGAAATACTTTCTTTCATCATTACATTGTTGTTGATTACAATTAGGAAACTTATAGCTTTGAAATGATCTTTTTTATGACCTTGTGGCAGTTTAAAGGTGATAGCTCATTGATTAAATAGGTTTTAGTTCATGCTCCTTTTACTTAATGATCTGAAAACATATTATCCTGATTTACACATAAAAATCATGCCAAAAAGCATGTGGCATTCACTGGAATATGTGTGTTTAAGTAGAATTAAATTAGTACTGAGAGTTATTAAAGAAATCTTCCATGCATCTGTCCAGTGAACTGTGTTTCATACTGAAATAAATAACAAATGAACCGATTTACAGAAACGAACCAGTTTATGGGCAGAGGAGCTTCTATATGCTATTTACTTTTCCATTATATTCAGATTGTTATCATTATTGCCATTTTCTTGATTTTAATATTGGATGCTTTTTACAGTGAAGTAGAGTTCCTAGTATCTTTCAGTGCTAGATTATGCGTGGTTTGTAATGAGAACATTTTAGCTATGTTTGTCTGTCAACATAGATTAAAACATACTACTAGAAATTTTGGGCAAAAATAAAACTCTATCTTCTCTCTTTATCCAGTGTTTGCTATTGGATGTGGACTGGCAAACCTTTTGTTCCCTTCTGGGTTGGTCAAATCCAGCTCAATTTTTAGGTCCCTCAGAACGATATCTTTCCAACCAAGGCTGGGAGTCGATGTTTCTGTATCCTACCGTACGATCGTATGTATGGAAATCACCAGTTTAATTTCACCATCACCACTGCTGGCTATACAATCCCGCCCTGCTGAGGCTGTTTCTTATTCACATTTTTATCTTTAGTGCCTAGACAAAATCTGACACATGGTAGGTGCATAATGAATAATTGGTGAGAGAATGAATAAAGAAGCCCGTCAAGATAGCTTAATTGCTGGTTCTACATTGTGAGCTTATCGTTGCTGAGGCCTCCACAGGCCTCCTGTCTAGCTGAGCTAGATGATACTGTACTCAGCTGCAAAAAATAGAACATTCTCTGTACTGCGTGGTTCAAAGCAAGAAAGCTATGGCCGTATAGATTTAATCACAGCCCTGACTCCCAGGAAGGCAAGAGTACTGCAGGTAAGAGATACTCTCAGGTTTCAACTCTACACCGAGGTTTCTCCACATATCACTTGCTTTTGCTCAGGTGAGCATAGATGAACAGCTCTGAGTTTATGCAGGAATTTCAAAGAAGTAAGGGACACCTTGTAAGGAGTTTTACCAAGCTATATCATCTCTTAGTTGGATGGATACAAAACATCTCATTTGCTTAGAGCTAAGTCTGTCTTACCAGTGGCAAAAATGTACAATTAAAAATATGGGAAATCCATGTTATTTGAAGACGGAAATTAAGGCAAGCCAGAGTATGCACCAGCTCCTCAGCACATGCATGTACAGCAGAAAATCACATGCAGCACATACTTCTTATTCTAAAATTCCACTTTAAGTATGATGTGAGGAACTGCGGATGAAATCTCCTATATTCGGTAACGCAGCACTTCCTCATCCACCCTTCTGAACTCAGCTTTCTGCATTTCTACAATTACTATATTTTTAGCTTGTCTGTAATAGTGTAATGCTTGTATTTAGCACTAAAATACTCCTGGAGAGGAAGAATATGTTTAATCCTAGCTCTTGAATAGCATGATGGTACAGGTTCAAGAGTTCCAGAGAGGGAATTTAAAAAAAATAACAAAGGAATCTAAATGTTAATCCATAAATATGAAACTTTCCTGTGGCCTTTCCCCCTTCAAGATATGAAGTTACTAATGGGGTTAGGATTTCAACGCTTAATGGCACTCGGTGCATTAGTGTTTTGTATGCATGGAATTCAGCGTTCAGTGTCATAAGTGGTTGACATTGGTGATGTCCCTTAATTTGCTTAAATCTAATTGGCTCTTTTATCAGTCAAACCTGTATGGATTGGCAATTGATCGGGAAGGGTTGGCCATGACTCTGCATGTAGTTAAATGATGGAGCCCCCAGTTATGGTCACCACCGCATGGTAATCAGCACCGCCACAGTAAATGGGCTCAGAAGAGGAAGGAAAAGCAGCTTAGAAGTTTTGCAGGATCTTCAAGTTCAGAACAAAGGCATCATCGAGTATATAAATTTTAAATACGCTGCGTTTTGCCTCCAGTCTCAAACCGTTTTTTTTTTTTTCCAGACGCACTGAAATCTTGTCTGAAACTGTCTTTGTTACATCAAAGAACTACTCAGAAAGTGAGAAGACACAGCCGGAGCATAAAAGGGCATAGTTTAAAATGATTAGTGACAAATTCCATCCTGATGAACTAGAAACAGATTTTTTTTTATGGAAGTTTTCTGTCTTTTCCAAAAGGAATGGTTTCCTCCCGTTTATCTTTTCCTGAAGAGCCTTCGTGGCACAGTGAGAGGGACTCAGTGCTGCCTGCGTTTGTGAGGTTAATCTCCTCTTCAGCTGAGGGTAAACAGTTGTGACGTATACCTTTATGGTGCTGAGTGTTATTATAGTTTATAAGCTTTGTAAGGAATACTAGGGGCCTGTTTATTTTCTGGAACATTTTATCAGAAAATGAAAAATGGAGACAAGCAAAATGGGTGTGGGCAGTGTGGTATAGGACTTCATGACAAATTAGTGACAAATTTGTCCTTCTCTATTCCCGCTCCCTCCCTCAAACAGCGGAGGACAAGGCGTGGAATGCATCAGGGATGAAGCCTCTGGGCCTCATGAAAGCTTAGACTTTGACGTCCTAGGAATATGAATTTAAATTCACCTCTTTCAGTCCCTGGCTGAGTAACTATGAGCAAGTCCACAAATGTATTGGAGCCTCAGTTTATTCATCCATAAAAAAGGCTTGATGGTAATTCCTACCTCCCAGAATTGCCTAGAGAATTTGGGAAAATAGTATATTTAAGGTTCTTGGTGTCATGTTTGTGTTGGTAAACATTCAGTGCTTGCTGTGTGCTTTGTTCTGTTTTCCTAGGGTATCAGTCCATTTTCTGTTGCTTTTAATAATGTTTGCAGCTTTATGAAGAAAAGATTTTTATTCAGCGCATGGCTTTGCTGGTCTAAGGGCATGGCTGAGCTCTGGTGAAGGGTCACTTGGTAATGTCAAGTCATGACGGAATAGGCAGAACTGCAGGAGCAGGTGGGAGAAGAGGTCACATAGAAGTCTTTGGGAGGCCGAGACAGGAGGATGGTAAGATTGAGTCCTGCCTAGGCAACTTAGCCAACCCTGTCTCAAAACAAAGAAATAAAAACTGAAAAAAGAGGCAAGGATGTAACTCAGTGGAAAGGCCCTTAGTTCATTCTCTAGCACCAAAAAAAGATAGGGAGAAAGAGAAAACAGCAGCGGGGTGGGGATCTGAATATATATTGAACACAATGTTAATTTTGAACATATATATTATGGCTTCTCGGCCTTTTGGCTAAGATCAAGTGTTGAACATATATATTTTTACAACACTTTTTTAAAAATAGATGTTTCAGTTACTTGCTGCATTGCGAGAACAAAGCATTCACTGTGCACAATTTAAAGGAAGACAGGTTTATTCTGGCCCATGTTTTAGTCCACAGTGTGATGGTGCCAAGGCAGGACAGCGTGGCAGAGGGGCATGGCAGGCAGGAAGCCAGCATGGGAGATACAAACTTCCAGGAAACCACCGGTGACACGCCTCCTCCCACCAGCCTGCACCTCCCCGCAGCAAGTTCGCTGGGAGTCTGGGCTCTCAAGAGTCCTCAGGGCTGGGTTTTTTTCAGAAGGTGTTGCTTTCAGATTATAGCTCTAGGAACTTTATTTCGCAAGCAACACCTGTGACACACACTGTATGATTTCCACTTTATAAATTTTTTCTAAAAATAAGGAAGGACCTCATTACAGACTGTTTCTAGGTTTTTAACAATTTCCTCAATCCTTCAGTTATTTTTCCTATACTAATATGACAACATTGTGTTACTAAGTCTTGATCCTTTAAGTTTTACAAAGCATTCAATTTTCATAAAAGCAAGTTTCTCTTATTTTACTAGTGTTCGTCAGTTAAGTGATATTTAATGAAGTTACAAAAATTACGGTCATAAACACCATCTGACATAGCAGTTTTGGAAAATACAGCTGACTTATGGTGAGTGCATAATTATTGGTGCTGTAGAAATTTGCCCTCGATCCAGAATAATCAACCATCTATCTTTGTGTATTATGAAGTAAATGAAAAAATCGTTAGTAATCTGCCAGATAAGTTAAGAGCAGTGAATAAAGTGACTGTAAACTCTTTAAAAGATGGTGTGTTGAGGTGGAAGGATGATTCGCCTTCAAAACAGACCACCGTTGGGAGGGTGGAAGAGTACCACCAAATTACTCTTGTGTTAAAAGAAAAAACTATAACTGATTATATCTTTTCAATTGATTAAGAGCTGAGTCTGAGATTTGGGGCATGGTTGCTCAAGGGAACTTACCTTTCTCCTTCACTTTCTAAAGGAAAGAAATGGACTTTCCTATTTTCTGATTTTGACCAAAATTCCTTTCTAACACCCAAGAGGAATAACCCATGGCCGACAGAGAGCGTATGGATGCATGTTGTGCGTTTTTCACCTTCTCTGCATCCACGCTGATTTATTTGTAGCACGTATGGACAAACTTCAACACGCATGTGGCCATGGTTTATTTTGCCAATTGAAAAATTGCAAAAGAGATGGAATTAAAACTAAACTGTAGGTTAGCAATTGAAATAAACAATAGGCGAAGGTGGTGTATTGCTTTCTTTGGAGGGCAGAAGGAAAGATGAGATTAATTGCCTTTTATAATGTAAAAGCCACAGTGAAGATATAGGCCGGTGAGCAGTAGCATTCTTTAAAATAGCACCATTCTACCACGTAAACAGATGGTTCGTCCTCACCTTCGGTATATTAAAAGCTGCACCATTGATACTACATCCAGTTCATATGAATCTTTAGAATAGTTGTGCATAATGTTTTACTTCCGTGTATGTCTTCCAAATGTGCTGTTATTTTTCCCCTAGAAAAAGGAAATCAACCAGCTGAAAGTAATAAAGTAGGTGCATTCCACAAATAAACTATATGGAAAGTCTTAATAAAATATACACAAGCCACTTAGTTTAACCCTTGCTTTCTCTCCACTACCTTGTAAGAGTGGAACCTCAATATTTATGAGTCTTAAGCTTTCAGATAGTTCTCAGGAAATACCTTCCTTTCATGTTTTAAAAATGATAGTTGATGCTACTCTGTGTGTGTGTGTGTGTGTGTGTGTGTGTATGTGTGTAGAATTATAGATCATGAATGAAAGAGAGCAATGAATCTCCATTTTATAATTTCTGGACTTGTCTTCAATTTTCATATTCACTGCCTTGGCAATGAACTTCCTGCTTATAAAGACACTTCAGAAAGGCGGGGACTTCTGAGCCTCTGCAAAGGAGGCTGCAGCTTTGAAGAGTGCTTACCGGATGGGCCGGCCTCCAGCAAAGGCTGCCCCCCGTGTATTTGCATACTCTCAAGTGGGCCTTGCACCTCTCGCCCAATGAAGGCCTGTGGGGCAAGACAGAGAGACCAGAAAGATAACCAATTAAAATCACATTTTTCCTCCTTTGCCAGAGGAGAGGGGGTGTGAAGTAGCATTCCTTCAAGTTCCGTTGATATTTTTAAAAATCATATTCTAAAAAAGAATAAGTACAATTCCCCTTTCTATTTTGTTTTTATCTTGGAAAAAAGGTTTATCTACAACTTTAAGGTTAGAAAGAATCCTGTCTGTCTGACTGGCTCTGCAGTTTGAAAGCAACTTGAAGTTTTATTTGAATTCTGATAGTGCCCTAAAGAAATGTTTGCTTTGTTTCTTTAAAATAATCTTATTCTTTTATTTTTCTTTTTTATTGCAGACAGGCTCTGTGCCTGCTCTGCATAAAATTCCATGAGCACTTACCTGCCTGGCGAATTCCTCTCATGAAACTGAGACACCCCTTAATGCAGCTTAGATATCTAGAGACCGTATTTCCAATCTCTTTGGCAGCATGCGAGAATCCTTGCCGTGGCTCTCTAAGGGGTTAGAGGACACCCAAATTCTCGGGCTTCTGTAAAACTCCACGAGGACTAGATCATGACAACAGTAGATGTGTGCAACACAGCCACTGTGACATTTATGATGCTTCACTAATTGGGACAACAGCTAGAAATAGCTGTTGCCTAATATGCACGTTGTAAAATCAAGCCTGTCCCTCACACTGCTGTGATTATTTGGAACTTACACTGTCATTCTGATTTAAATGTCCCCATGTATGTACATGTTGTGTTATTTCCTAAGTAGAAATCTACATGGTGAAGACAATGAGTGGTGAATGGCATGGGCAGAGTCATAGCTGACCAGTGCCTTCTCCCTCCATCCCGCCAGCTCCCTTCTTCCCCTTTCTCACCACACACCTTAGCTCTAGGCACAGAGTAAGCTCTGGGCCTTCATATAGGTGTCCACCTTCTCTGCAGGTTTATCTTCTGTGGTTTTAGTTATCTGCAGTCAACCACGGCTCACAAATATTAAATGGAAGATTCCAGAAATAAATAATTCATAAGCTTTGAATTGCATGCTTTCTGAGTATTAGGATGAAATCTCACACTCTCCCCCCTGGTCTCTGCCAATCTGTAACTGGACCTTTTGCCAGAGGAGAGGGGGTGTGAAGTAGCATTCCTTCAAGTTCTGTTGATATTTTTAAAAATCATATTCTAAAAAAGAATAAGTACAATTCCCCTTTCTATTTTGTTCACTAATTGGGACGACAGCTAGAAATAGCTGTTGCCTAATATGCATGTTGTAAAATCAAGCCTGTCCCTCACACTGCTGTGATTATTTGGAACTTACACTGTCATTCTGATTTAAATGTCCCCATGTATGTACATGTTGTGTTATTTCCTAAGTAGAAATCTACATGGTGAAGACAATGAGTGGTGAATGGCATGGGCAGAGTCATAGCTGTCCATGTAGTATCTGCAGCTTACTGATTAATGGCAAAGCCAGCTCAGGTGTCAGGTCTGATACCTTGGCAACCCTGGGCTGTGTTCAAGTAGCACTGATTTTGCTTAATAATGGTCCCGAAGCACAAGTGTAGGGAGGCCAGCAACTCGGACACGCCGAAACAGAAGCCATGAGGCTTGGAGGGTTAAATTCTCAAAATGCTAGGGAAAACAAAGAAACCATATGCAGAGGTTGCTAAGACCTGTGATAGGAATGAACTTTCAACTAAGTTGTAAAGGAAAAAGAAATTTATGCAAGTTTGGATATTAATTTGTTGTTTATCTTTTTACTATATCTAATTGTCCATGTACCAACTCCACACAAGGAATGTAAATGTTATACACTGCAGACAGGTATAGTACTAACGAAATTAAAACACAAATGGAAAACCCAAAACATACATCAATTAAGTTTCATCACAGGTTTGCATATATAAGAAAAAGTATCATTGATACAAAGGGAAATCAAAATATATGAATAAATGTTTAAATTTTAAAATGTGTTATAGTAAAAGTCAAATCACATCACCACTAATCCTCCTCAGAATACAGCCTCTCCCTTGGAACTCATTTCCCCATCACCTTGTCACTTCCTGAAGCAGTTCTGGAAGTATTCTTTCATGAGTGTCTTCATGAAGTGTCCTAAGTACATCCCTTTTTTTAACATGTATTTTGAGACAGGATCTTGCTAATTTGCTAAGTTGCCCAGACTGGGCACTTAAGTTGGGTTCCTCCTGCCTCAGCCTTCCAGAGTGTGGGTCTCACAGATGTATGCCACCATGCTCAGCACGTGTGGGCTTTGATTTGAGGTCTCAGCTGAGGAAATCTCCAGAAGCAAACCTGATGTGAGGGGAAATAATGAAAGGTTGAAAGCTATGAAATCGCTGACCTACCCCTGCTTCCACTGGCAATCTCAGCTCCTGGAGCCCTGAGTTTTGGCTTCTTGCACTATTTGGTTTCACTTTATGGACTCAATTAATTCCAACCTGGCTTCTTCAGTAGGAAAATAACAGACTTAAACCAGTCTGGTGGCTCCCACAGTGTAAGTCCAGAGCAGGAGTTGAGTCATTGTGAGCTGGGGACTTGTTCCAAAGGCAGACTACTGAGCCCCAAGTGCTGATGGTGAGGCCACATCAGCCACTGATTTCCCTCAGTCCTTACATCATTTGGATGCTTGCCCAGTCTGAGAGGCCCTGAGCTCTATAATCTTTAACACATTTTCAGCAGGGATGGCAGCTGAGGCAGTAGGATCGTCAAGGACAGCCTGGACCATGTAGTGAGACCTGTCTTGGAAAGAAAGAAAAGTAAAGCAAAAATGCGTGATCTTGTCCGTAATTTCATTCTACATTTACATTTAGGGCACAGAACAATGGCGAGAGAATAGGCCCTGTGCTCAATCCCTCTTTAGTTAGGGAAGCTCAGTTCTCAGGTCTTTCCAGTGCGAGGAAGTCACACATTGCTGCTAGTCCTGAATGGGACCAGAGCAGAGAGCACGGCCGAGGACTCTGTGGAGCTGCACTTGTGGCGCCAGCAGCAACAGGCCTGGTGTTTCATGTACTGTGGAACAATAATCACACGACTGCCTTGCTAAGTTGCCGTCAAGGAAATTTCCTCTGCTCCTTCCTTCCCTCACTGAGCATGTGTCAGAAGGAGCCAAGGAAGGCAAACCTGGGACCCTTCCCTCTGGGGAGTTCCCTGTAATGAGCATATTCTTGGTTCCACCTCCTCTCTGCTGGGTTTTGTAATGTTTCCTCGTCACGTGATGGCTTTCTCCGGTGTTCCAGGGTTTGCTGGTGATGAGTTCTCGTAGTGAAGATCTTTCCTTCCCAGATTTCACAGAGGCAGCTCCACAGCATAGGCAAACGCAGTTTCCTGTTGCCTAGAGAACAACTGAGACCAGGTCGTCTTTTTCATTTGATAGGAGACAAGGTTTCGGTGCACTGATCATTCAGACCAAGGTAGAGGTGATCTTGTGCTGCATACACTGCCTTAACTCTTGCAAATTCTTCATTGTCTTATGATAGAATTTTTTTCCATTTTATTTTAAAGAGAATAAGACAAAAGAGGTCAGTACAGAGCAGATCGGAACCAGACAACATAGGCAGCACAATACTTAACATTAAGACAACCGAACATTGACAATAGCTATCACAATATTTCTTTCTCTGCTATAGTTGAGCATGGTTTCAAATACAATAATACCAAACATAACAAAAAAGTATAAAACCATTCAAACAGTGAAAGAATTACAGGGCATTCTGAACCGAATAACAGAGAATGATCAATGGGTACTATAATATTTCATTTTCACTAAAAAATTTTGTTTATACTTTCACACATATTCAAATCCCAATAAGACACAATGTGATAGATAGAACCAATGGAAATAGAAGAATAGAAGCTTGGTAGGACTTCTAAGAAGGACGGTATTAAATCAGCAATAGCTGTCATAATGTTTTGTTCTCTTCAAAACAGCTGTTCATAGCATCATGTATAATAAAGTCAAACAAGACAGAATAAAACCATTCCAACTGATGAATGAAAACAGTGAAAGGCTTCAAAGCTATGAGATGGGGACTCATGCTTACCATAAAATCTTATATACTCTTACCAACTCTCATACTAGGGAAACTATATGGTATTTACACCTGTGAGTTTGGTTTATTTCGCTTATGAGTATGGTCTCAAGTCATGTCCATTTATTTATAAATATCTCAATGTGATCATTCTTTATAGCTGAGTAGTACTCCATTGTATAGAAATACCACAACTTTTTTATCCATTCCTCAGTTGATGGGCACTTAGGTTGTTTCCAAGATCTGGCTATTACTAATTGTGAATTGTGCTACTATAAACATGGGTGCACATATATCACTGTGGTATGATGTTTTCAGATCTTCTGGGAATATGCCTAGAAGTGGAATAGCTGGGTCAAATGGGACCTCCAGACCCAGCTTTTTGAGGAATCTCCAGACTGACCTCCACAGTGGTTGCACCAGTCTACACTCCCACCAACAGTGCAGAAAAGTTCCTTTTTCCCCACAGCCTCTCCAACACTTGTTGTTGGTAGTGTTTTCTATCTTGGCAAATCTTTCTGGAGTGAGATAGAATCTCAGTGTGGTTTTAATTTGCATTTCTCTCATGACTAATGATGATGAATATTTTTTCATGTATTAATTTGCCATTCATATTTCTTCATCTGAGAACTGTGTATTCATTTCAGGTGCCCATTTTTGAATTGGGTCTTTGAATTTCTAGGGTCTGATTTTTTTTAATTCTTTATAAGTTCTAGACAGAAGTCCTTTGTCTGAGGGACTGTCCATTAAGATATTTTCCCAATTTGTGGGTTTTCTTTTCACTCTGCTGGAAACCTCTTTTGACATGCATAAACTCTTTAATAAGATGTGGTCCCAGTTGTTGATTACGGGAAGTATTTCCCATGTAGCTTGATTCTTGTTCATGAATTCTCTTCCTACCCCTATATCTTTGAGATTTTTACCCACTTTGTCTTCCAGCAGATTTAGTGTTTCTGTTTTAATATTTAGATCTTTGATCCATTTAGATTTTAGTTTAGTACATGGTGATAGGCATGGGTCTAGTTTTAGTCTTCTGCATATGGACAGCCAGTTTTCCCAGCACCATTTGTTAAAGAGACTGTCATTCTTCCAGTGAGCATGTTTGGCCCCTTTATCAAAGATAAGGAGGTTGAGTGAGTTTGTGGTTGTGGTTGTCTCTTCCAATCTATTACACTGATCTTCAGGTCTGTTTTTATTACAGTACCATGTTGATTTTATTACTGTAGCTTTGTAGTATAATTTCTAATCAGGGATTGTGATGCCTCCTGCCTTGCCTTTGTTGCTTAGAATTGCCTTTGCTATTCTAGGTCTCTTCTGATTCCAGATGAATTTTAGGAGTGATTTCTCTAGATCTATGAGGTATGTTAGTGGTATTTTGATTGGGATTGCGTTGAATCTGTATAGTAATTTTGCGAGAATGGCCATTTTCACAATTTTTGTTTTTCCAATCCATGAACAGGGGATGTCTTTCCATTTTCTGAGGTCCTCTTCAATTTCCTTTTTCAGGTATTATAATTTTCACTGTATAGGTCTTTTACTTCTTTTGTGAGATTAATTCCTAAGTATTTCATCTTTTTGACTGCTATTGTGAAGGGTGTGGCTTCTCTTATTTCACTCTCAGTACTTTTGTTGTTAGTGTATAGAAATGCTATTGTTTTTTAGTATTGACTTTGTATCCAGCTACCTTGCTGAATTTATTTATTATATCTAGGAGTCTTTCAATAGAGTTTTGGGGGTCTTCTATGTAAAGTATCATGTCATCTGCAAATAATGATAATTTAACTTCTTCTTTTCCTATCTTTACTCCTTTTATTTCTCTTTCCTGTCTTATTGCTCTGGCTAGTATTTCCAGTACTATG
>PVJX010006861.1:0-74654 GCA_004027295.1 Dolichotis patagonum
TGCCACTCTGCTATTCTCTCTCCCAGAACGTTAGCTAGAGGTGTGAGTAGAGCTTGTTCAAAAGTAAACTAAGGCACAGTACAATTTTAAAGGGTTTAAGTAAGAAGCAATTAATGAGTTGGAGAATACCAACTGTTAGACGTCCAGGGATCAAATGGCAGAGGTAAGTATCCTTATAGAAAATGTGGAAGCGAATACAGAAATTGGTTGCAATTTTACAGTTGCTGCCTCTGGTTTATCCCACTGAAAAGTCTCTAGTTACAGAATTAAACATCTGTTGACCATTTCTCACTGGCTCACTAAGTTCCGGTTTTCTTTACAATAGGTGTTTTGTCAGCTCAGAATTCTTTAGGCCTACTTTCTGTTTCCACTTTCTTTCCGTGCACTTCTAGGAAAGATACCTGTGCTCACAGAAGCTCTCAGGGCCACAGTCTTAGGGTCTCTCTCCACTTCAGCGTCACAGAGGTAACTCTTGCTGAGTGCCTGCCTGTCCCCAGGATAACAGGCCTCCACAAACCTACAGGCACACGCTGATTCCTGGAGCTTACAACTATTACCTTACGTAGAAAGAGTTGTAATCAAAGCACCATCTTGAGAGGAGGAGCTTGTCCTGCGTCATCAGGGTGGACCCTAACTGAATCTCATGTGTCCTTGTGGGGCACCCTGTATTATGAGAGAGGTGGAGAGAGCTCTAAGATTGATGCAGAGGAGAGGACTCTTGGAGCAGGAGGCGACCATATCACCGTGGAGGTGGATCCTGGTGAGACGTGGCATACTCTAAGGAATGCCAGGAGTCACCAGAGCTTAAGAAGCCCATGTCCAGGTCCTTCTTGAGGCCTGTAGAGGGAGTACAATGCTGTGGACACCTGAGCTTTGGGTTTCCACCTTCCCAAGATGTGAGAGAATGCACCAGGGGGGTTAGAGCCACCTCATTTGTGACAATTTGTTGGGAAGCCCTGTGAACTGTGGCAGGGTGATGCTGGCTGTCATTGGTGGAGAAGACACCTCTTGCCACTTTTACTACGTTCTTGTCACTATTGTATTGCATTACCACAGATTTAGAGACTTAAAGCAATAAAACATTTTGCTTTATGGTTCTAGAGGTCAGAAATCTAAAATAAATCTTATGGGGCTAAAATCAAGTTGTCAATGAGGTCTTATGTCTTCTGAAGTGTCCCCTCTCTGGAAGCTGCCTGACTCAGATGTGGCCTTGCAGCACTTTAACCTATGCTTCTGGGACTGCATCCTCTTCTCTGATGCTGCCCTTCCCATGTCCCTCTCACAAGAAATCTTGTGACTACACTGTGTGTCTATGTGGTGAATCCTGGGTACTATCCCCACTTCCAGATCTTTAATTTGATCAGGTCTTTTAACTTTAATTTTGATCATCCCTTTTACTGTGTAAGGTGATATTCTGAATTTCTGAGGATTCTGGTGTGGATATCTTTGACAGATGTTCCACCTCCCAGATTAGCCTGACTTTGAGATCTCTGGCAATCACACTTAGCGTGCCCTTTTGCTGGTAGGAAACATTTCCAGATCCTGAGTTAAGATCCAGTTATAGGAAGCAGAAATGCCTCTAGCTAGTTTAGGCAGAAAATGTACTCTCTAGGGAGTAAGCCTTTTGTGAAGATTGGGCTGAGTGTCCATACTGTGGAGCTGGGCTGAGATGTCCCTGTCACCATTTTGGTCTCCAGGACCTTGTGCAATCTGCGTCTGCATGGTGATGCCTTCCTGGTTCTTCTGTGTCTCTAACTTGGTTTCTAGGTCAGGTCTCACCCTAGTGAAATAGTGTGGGGAACACTGCCTCTAGGGGTGCCTAGGATTGGTTTTAGCTTCCCGGTCTGAGCAGCCCAGGAAGTTCTACTAAAGGAGGTGGGAGTAAATGTAGAGCAAGCTGAGCACCTGCCACAGAACTGTCAGACAACAAGGTCTGTGATATTTAGAAAACTTCTGGTGGATTCCAGAAAATGGGTGAGCATCACTTTAAGGGACCCTGATGTTCCCACCAATCTCTGGGCCTTTCAGAGACAACATTTAGTCATGGACTATGCAACATCCCAGGATGTTGGTTCAGACTACCAGATTGCCCATAAACCAACATACCCTACCCAAAAACTCCCACCAAGCTCAGATCCAAGAACCTGCAGTGCCCAGCCCCTCTGATACCTTGTTTACCTCCTTATCTTTGAGTTCCTCATCCACATGCTGCTTGCTTCATTTTTCTGTTCATTGGCACTTGATTTTGTTTTCATCTGAGTGCATTTAAGATTGCAGGAACCTGAGACCAGCAATACTATGTGTATTAATAAGCTTTCTGTCCCTACCATGAAATACTGAGACAGCTGACTTGTA
The DNA here is from genome assembly GCA_004027295.1 of Dolichotis patagonum. Classification (NCBI taxonomy): domain Eukaryota; kingdom Metazoa; phylum Chordata; class Mammalia; order Rodentia; family Caviidae; genus Dolichotis; species Dolichotis patagonum. The sequence continues at coordinate 2,356 of PVJX010006861.1, forward strand.
AAAAGGGAAGGCTTATTCAGTTCATGGTTTTGAAGGTTCTAGCCTATGGCAAGTTGCATCTGTTGTTTTGGTCCTGTGGGGAGGCAGCACATCATGACTGGGACACAAAGTCACTCACCCCGAAGAAGCACGAGAGAAAGCAGTGTCCACGGTCCTACCATCCACCTCAGGGCACATCTTACTGCCCCACAGACTCCCATAGGGGTGAACCTCTTCAGCATTCCACTTCTCAGCGGTACCACCCCAGGACCAAGCCTTTAATATAGGGCCCTGCAGGTGACATCTAAGATTTGAGCTACGGTATGTGCTCTATCTCATTGATTGTTTCTTTGTTGTGCCACTATCTACGCACTGAACACTACAGCCTGCTAGGAGACTCATTGTTCCTCCAGCCCAGCCTTGCTCCTCTGATCATTCCTTTCCTCTTCCTGGCATGGAGGCTTCCCTCTGAGCTCAGCATGGATTCTACCTTCGCTGAGAAACAAGCTCTTTCTCTCCTGTCCGAGAGCTCTGTATCCTCTGAGTCAAGACCCACTCTGTACCCTATTTGATTTTCATATTCTAACTACCACCCCAAGTTCTCCTTGGCTGTGAGTCCTGTGAGAACAGAGGCCGCTCCTTGCACATCTTGGCAAAGCTCCCCAAGACATCCACAGGAACCAGGTCGTGAGGTTCCATAAATGTCTGCTTCCCGCTTTGAGACTGCTTTTCAATTTGCAGAATGAGGAGCTGCCAGGAACGCAGGTAAGGACGATGGAAATGTTTGGAGATGCTGTTCAGAAGGAGAGTGAGGTGGATTATGAAAGATAACAAGTTTGCCATTTACACGTTTAATTTTTCTTTTCTTACATGAGCATTTGCAGGCCCCCTGGGACATATACCTTGAAGGCTCCCCACAATTCAAGTAGCATACTGTGAGAAATGTCGGTGGCCATAGATGCCTCGTCTGGGAAGGAGTCTATCTTCCAGGCATCTCTCCCAGACATTTCACAAGAGCTGAGAACTACCGTCTCTGTTCCACTTGGGAAATCAGACTTCATATTATTGATTTCTGATGCTTCATAAGCCCCTTAGAGAAAGAGTCACATGAGCAAACGGATGTTGCCTTTCCTGGCCTAGAGCATTGGGAAAACCTCTGTTGCTGGCCAACTTGGCAAGTGCTCTGGAACAGAAGTCCTGGCAGCTAAATTACATACAATGTGTCTAAGGGCACCTCATGGCTGGCTGGCTCCTACCGGGACTGCTTCTCTAGGGAAGGACATTTGTCCTCGGTATAGTTCTGGAGGCAGCAACACTCCTAGGGCAGAACTGAAATGCTACAGTGGCTCCTCTTATCAGCAGCGCCTCCTGCACCTTCCCATCCCTCCTCATCTGCTTGCCTGCTCTTTGCTACTTAACCTGGGTCCCCAGAGTTGACAGCTAGTAAACTGACTTTCTCCCTGCAATGGGTAGTGGAAACATGTTACAGTGGGGTAAAGATTCCTCAGTATTCTCATTCAAACCATTTGTTCTGAGCATGTGGGAGAGGGTCCCTAAGCCAGCTTCTCAAAGATCTTTGGTATCACCCTGACTGGAGCGCAAGATGACACCCAAGTAATGCCTGCCGCTTCCACCCACTTCTACTGGTCAAAGAGATGGGCACACAGGAAGCTGTCATAGGTCCCGGGAGAGCTTTACAATGTTCCCCATGGATGCCCACAAACTTCTGACTGCTACTTTATATTGCAAAACAGACTTTACTGACATGCGTAAGGTTACAAACACTGCGACGGAGAGCTTATCCTGGGTATTTGCCCCAATGATAAAAAGTCCTTACAAATGCAGCAGGGAGGTAGAAGAATCTGAGAAGATAAATCTTCTGGACAGTCTGTGAAAATGGAGGCCAAAGAATGGGGGCAATCACTAGATGCTAGAAAAATCAAGTCAGCAGATTTTCCCAGCCCCTTTGGGTGAAGACAGCCTGAGTGATACCTCAATTTGAGCACAGAAGACCCTTGTATTTTCGATGTCTAGAAGTGCATGGTGAGGGATCTGTTGTTTGAAATCAATCACAACTTTGCTAGAGAGCAACGGGCAACTACTACAGCCCATTGAGAAGCTTGTTTCCTTCGCACAAGGGAGCATGCACATCCTTGTTATGGTCTAGAAATAATATTTTTGGTTTGCTTTGGTTTGGTTTGGGGACTGGGTCTCGCTACGCCTTGAGCTCACTGTGGCACCCAGGCCGGCCTTGAACCTTTGATCCTCCTGCCTCAGCTTTCAGAGAGCTAGGATTACAGGACTGTGCCACCATACCTGGCTTAGAGGCAATAATTGGTAGTCATGTGGAGAGGGCCACAGATAAAGAAGTGGCAGACACCAGGATTGGTTCCACTGCTGCTACCATGGGTTCTGAGGGAGGAGACACTGGCCTGTGACATCCCTAGACACAAGTGAAGCACCTGCAGGGCCACTGCTGCCCGAGGCCACTTTCCTTGCCCTCTGTGCCAAAACTGCCCAAGTATGGGCACCATTTGCCTTCCCCTCCTTTGCAGCCACCCTGCCATTCATTTTCCCCTGGTGTCCTCTGTGCCTGCTCCCCAACTTAGCTACTGATGGGTGAACAAGGCAAGCCCAACCCAAAGTCAGAAAGCATAGCAATTACTTTAAGAGAAAATTTAATATAAATAATTATTCATTAGTTGCTAAGAAACTAAAAAGGGCATCGGAAATACTTGTATTTCCAATGCAATAAGGAGCAACTGCAGAAAGCAGGAGCTATCCCTAAGGCTAGGGAAGTAGGGGGAAAAGTGTAATTATTTCTGAGTTGAGACTCAGATTTCTGTGAAGAAAGTTCTGCTTAGCTCAGACCAATATCTCTGAACTTGGAGGAGGCCCTGGGTGCTGGGGCCCAGATTTCTGAGCAAGGGGTGCCAGCCAGTGGGTTCTGGTTTTGACGAAGGGGTGAAGCAGCGATAGGCTGTACACTGTGCCATGGTTACAGATGAGCAAGCTGGCTGCAGGGGTGAGGAAGGTTGTCTGGGTGCCTCTGGCTTCCTCTCTCTCACTATATCCAGATGTAGCAGATAGAAACGCGGAATTCCCACTTCAATGTAAATTTCAGATCAAAAATAGATTCATTATAGTGTAAATATGTCCCATGTAATATTTGGGAAATACTTAAACTAAAAATTTTTGTTACTGATCTAAAGACTCAAGTTTATTTGTGTGTCCTATATTTTATTGGGGAACCCCCCCCCATTTTTCCTATTTCCACACTTAACAGGTGGAAGTCAGGGGTGCCAGAGCAGAGATGTGGTTTCTAGAGCCCCACACTAGCCAGCATCTGGGGGACAAGGACTGCAGGGGCCTTTGGAGGAGACGCGCATGGTGTCTTAACATCTGGTATGGTGAGTTATGCTCACCCCAGCCCCTACCTCCTAGATATTTATCTGATTGCTGCATCTATAGGGAAAACAGCTGTTCGCAAGGACAAATGACACTTTGGAGAATTCTAAAGTGTCGTCTGGGAATCTCCCAACACTACTAGCTCCTGGGGAAGGATCAGAGCTTTGTAACTCCTAGCCTTTCTCCCAGCCTCAAGCATTCATCCGTCCAGTAGGGGGTTGGCACCAGCACAAAAAGGCACCTCAGTCTCTGCTTTGATTTTCTATCTTGAAAGACATTCTGTGAAAAAACACACACAGCTCTCTAACTTACGGGACTGGGCTCACAGACTTTGGCAAACCTATTGCTATTTCAGTAACCACACTAGCTCCCTCAGGACTCATGGTGGACCCGGCAGAACAGGTTGGACCAGCTGGTTTCACCCAGCTCTTTTGCCTTTCTTTTTCATAGTGTCTCCTGTGGCAGCCTGGTCTCTCTTCTTGTGGCCCACTCCATCTGACCCCCTTTCTCTTTGACAATGTCTTATCCATGTCAGTGCTAACCTTTCTCAGTATTAGTCCAAAAGAAAACACATTGTAACCCAATCATGAGATGCTTGTTTACTGAGAAAAGCATATTTAAGGAATGATTCTCTTCCCCAAATAGCAGCTGAATGGGTGTAGACATAAGCCTGTATGGCCGAGATCAGTCCCCTGAGATATGATCAATGTGCTTTTCATTTTCCAACATGGAAATCACTTCAGTGTCTCTGGTTGTGAAAGTAATACGTGTTTACTGTAGAAAGTTCTGGAGAAAAAATAGAGAATTAAATTACAATTATGAATAGCCATCAGCCAGAGAAAGTCACAATCTATATCTTGGAATATCATTTTTCAGATATTTGGCTAAGCAAACATGCACCCAAGCAGGCACAATTGTGCACTCTGACACACCTGTTTCTTGTGATTTTATTTAAAAAACGTAGTGTGTTACTCATGTTAGCCAAGTTTTACTGCAGCAATAAATTAACTCTAGATTCTCAGTGGCTTAATAAAATAAGGATTTATTCCTAGCTTGTGATACTTTTCCGAGCAAGTTGCCAGGACCTCGGCCTGCAGCTGTGCAGGGAGCCAGGCAAGGAGACTCCACAGTCTTGTGACCTTAGGCTGCACCGTGGCCTTCTGGTTACAGCGGGTAGGGGAGAGAAATTAGAGAATCAGGCATCTGTGAATTCCTCAGACCAGAAGTGACACAAGTCACTCTGACAAACGTTTCACTGGCCTGCATTAGTCACATGACCCCAATCAGTTTGAAGGAACCCTAAAGGATGGTTTCCTTGGTGCCTGGAGGAGAAGGAAGAGGACAGCGTGCTGGTGAGTGGCGCCTGGTGCTCCCCTATGAAGTCCCTGCCACCATTCAGCAGGGAGCAGCTTGTCCTGGGCATCCTGCCAAGGGTGTTTTATCGTTATTAGTGTCTGTGTAGGATTCTATTCTAAGGTTGTACCACACTTTATTGAAATAAGTCCTTATAAATGATTTATGATTAGGTGGGTTTAATTTGTTTTTCCTAACAAAAACCATGTTGTGAAAAACATTTTATAACACAACCTTGGCACATTTTCTGGACCATAACTCTAGCAGAAATTTTGCAACATGAAAATTCTCGGCCAAAGAAGAAGATGCACAGTTCTAAAAAATTTATAATATTGAAAGAAAAGCTCTATAGAATAAAAGAATCAGTTGGATCCTGAGAAGAGTGGTCAAAACACTCATTTTCTATCACTATTTTCAGCACTAGATGTTAAAATTCCCTATTAAATTAATAAACAATAGCACTTATTTTAAGTATTCTGTTTCTTTGATTCTAGTGAGAAAAAAAGTTAGTGTTTATTAGGCCTTTGAGTAACTTGTTCTGTGAATTATCATGTCATTCCCTTGGAGTAATTATCTTTTAGCTTATTAATTAGTGACAGTTCTTTAGAGTTTAAGTACATTTAACTTTTATAAGATATATTACAAATATTTCCCCAATATTTTGTTTGTCTTGAAACTTTTGTGGGACATTAAACTGTAAGGAAAATTTTAATTTCCAAATAATTATGCATTTTATGTAGCATGTTGGTATGATTACCATAAGAGTATAAAAATACCTATGTTGTCATTCATTATTTCAGTTTTTTAAAAATATTTAGAATTTAGAACATCTACAAATTTTTTTGTATAAAGGAAGACGTAGAAAACAAACATAGTTTTGAAATGGAGGTAGGCAGAAATATAACCTTGTTTCCTATTTACTAAATAATCCTCTGATTGTGATATTTGCTTAGTCTCTGGATACTTACATGTATGTTGGACAATGTCTTTCCTGTTGCCACATTGTGCAGGTGTGCCTTATGATGTACTTTAAAACCAAGAAGAAAAATTTTCTTTCTTATTCTTTGGTCTCAAGAAATTTTCAGCTAGTCTTGTGCAGTTTTTCTTTTAGGTCAATGTTTTTAAAAATGTTTCCTTTCAAGACTTTTACATTTTTAAACATTAGTAAAGATTTCAAAGAACTTTTTGTTCCTTTATGTCACACTTATTGATATTTACATACTGGAAATGAAAACTGGGAAGTATTTTTAAACTATTTTATTAAGTCACATAAATAAATGCAATATAGCTGTTATGTGTTAATATAAGTAATATAACTTTTATATAAATAGCTACATTTTAAAAATGCACTGGCCAGGAGAAGGGTAATGTTTTATATTTTTGCAAGTCCCTCTAATTTCTGGCTTATGACAAAACTCTTACACTATTTGCTCTTCAATCTAATGCCGAATGTTTGGGTTAAGATCTCTGAGGAAAACATGACCTCATATAAATGAGTAGTTTGAAGAAGAAAGTGTTTTAATAGCCTATTGTGAACATTCTTTGAATTATATCAATACTCAACCAGGTTTAACATCTTAAAGGCTGTTTACTATCTAGCATCTACAATCATGTCAATGAGCTATTTTGTAGTTGGTTATATTAAAATCCATTCATCTATACCATTGTCTGAATGAGTCTTTTATCTATGATTTTGTAATAGTGTGTATTTGTAATTTGGAAGATATCAGCTCACTGTATCATGCAGTTGTTCCAAGTGTTGATATACTTCGTTGTACAAAATAAAAAAGGCCTATTCACTGTATCATCACAGATCTAATCGGAAAGCAACGATGCTGTGATTACTTGGTCTGACCATTCAGTGAAAGCTTTTACGTAGTACACGGCGAGATCCACTAAGTGTGCTTCTTCTACTCTTCCCACTGCTTTATCCTTTCCTCAGACCAGTGGATGGCAATAATCCAGCCTGTAACATGATTCAGGGTTTTATCCTGTCTGCTCTGAAAAGCTGTAAAACACAAATTTTGGCTCCCAAAGAGCTCATCATACTTACACATTAATATTCAGTTCCTTTTTTTTCTTTAATATTAAATGTTGGTTTCAAAATGATGTAGCAATTTAGGCTCCATGATGCTATTTATTGCCCAACACGCAATAATGCAAATCATTAACATCTATAAAGCCAAGGGAACAGCAATGTCATATTTTCTTATTTATAGTTTTTGTAGTCATTGACATAAACACCAGCTTTTCATAAGTCAGTCAGTTCTCTATAGTCTGTTTCATCTTTCTTTAGTCCATTTGTACATATATGATGGCCCGGGGAGCTGATAAGCACCCTTCTAAACTTCTTTAAGTCAAAGTGACATCCCTAAGTATATAAAAAATCATTTGTACTTTTTCTTTATTTTGAATAAAATAGTCAATTTAAAAATAAATGTCAGGTAAAATAACTTAGAACATTTTTCAAAGAATTTTATGTGTTACTAGAAACTGATGAGTTGCCTTGTAGCTTGTTTTTGGCGCGATGCAAACTGGGATTTAAAGGTGATGATTTATGGGATGATAATGTGTCACTGCAGATTAATGGTAAATAGGAGACAGTACAACCAAAGCCAAACACAGTAAACATACAGGCAACAAACTGAGTGGATTTCTCAAAGCGTACATATTTATTCACTACTTATCACCTTTGAATATTCTAAAGGACACATGAGCACCCAAGTCATGTTCAGTTAGCTGTCAGATGATGACAAATTGACTCTGTGTCTTGTATCTTCTGGAAAACTCCGGTCTTCCCTTGAGAAAGAAATTGGGAGAGTACATCTTTCTCTCAGGAACACGACTTTGGCCTGCAGGAAGGACTCTGCAAGGGTGCTGGGGACACCCAGGATCTCATTTCACATTTTAATAACCATGTTTCCAGCTGGTCTTGTGAATTTTCATCAAATTCAAAAAGCTAATTCCATAGGGGTCTGATTGGAATGACCTTAATTGCACAGCTTCACTTTAAGGATTGAATATTTTCAATTTATTTTTTACCCATTAATAATCTCACTGCTTTTAATGCAACACCTACTCCTGCATTGATAAGTGCACAATCAGGGGTTTTACTTTTTTTGTTTCTTCAGCCTGTTCTATTAAGTAATCTTTGAAGTTAAATTTTTTCTAGGTGGGTGTGTTGATCACAACATCTTTGATTTTTTTAAAAAAAATCTATCTCTATGGGGGTGACTTCAAAATTTGTATCTCTAAACCTAATTGTTTCCTGAGATTCCCACACAAATGTCCAACTGTTGGATTTGTCATTAAAATAAATAAATCTAATATTACAAAAGAGAACACATTCATGGCAGGTGAAACCAAATACTCTCTCTGGAAACATTTATTTTCCATGGTGACTTGGCCACCATTCAGTGACCCATCACAAGTTCTCCATTACCACAGGATAAAGTTAAGCTTCCTGTGGTGGCACCAGCCATCCCTCCTGGAGCTCCTCACCCAGACAGGTCGGCATGCTCCGATCCTGGGAATGTTGTGTTTGTCCTTCCAGGTTTTTTTTTTTTTTGTACTGAGAATTGAACTCATGACCTCATGTTGGCTAGGTAGGCGCTGTGTCACTGAGCTATATCCCTGGCCCTGTCTGTGTTTTTTTGTCTTCATCTCAAATGTTATTCACTCTTCAGATCTCTCCTTGACACCCCCATACCAGAGGCAGAATCAGAGGTCATGGTTTTTGAGGTACTGTGTCATTTCATGCACATCTATTCTAGAACATATCTATGCTCACTCTGTGCATTTCCACATTTCTTTCTACTACAAGCTTTTTGGGGCCACCAATACAGTTGTATTCCTCCCATGATCCCTAAGATCTGAGGCAGAATCTAGCTCATCCTAAACCCTTAACAAATACATGTTGAATAAACAACCAACAGTTTGGATGTTAATTTTGCAAACTTAACCCGTAAGGTGATAGAAAGTATGACAAACACTAATTTTAAAAAAAAATCACCTTTTATGTCCAAAGAAATAAGCCTTCAAAGCTACCAAAGAATGGAAAGTTGACAGCCAGCTGTTCTATTGAATGCCACAAGCAGTTTGATTTGGATTGATTGCAGCTTTGGGAAACCTGGAATCAAGGTAGGCCTGGGGAAAAGACAGACATAATTGATAGAGCTAATGACCACTTTCAGGTAACTGGGTCACTCTCAACACCCACCCTTTGCCTGGCTTGTCATGGAAGCTGACACTGGCAGCCCATTGACTGTTTTCTTTTCAAACTATCAACAAGGGAGCTCTGAGCAGTCAGATTTTAACTGCCAATTAATCTCCCTGGAAAGTATTTGTGTAGTACTCTGGGGGTTTCAGCAAGTGAGCTCTCCAGAGGGCTAGTGGCCACAGCAATTATGCCACCACAGGCCATACTCATTGCTTGCAGGATGGTGGCTGGGTGCAAAAGGCTCCCAGGTGGGCCCATAGTATCATGTAGGAAAATTCCTGTTCATCAAAGGAGCCGCTGTAGAGCAAGCTGTGGGCTAAGACCTCTCCAATGGGCCAGCCCCATGCAGGGCTCTCTGCAGACCTTCTGGTAGGGTCAGACCTGTGAGGTACAAATGGAAAATTCACCTGCACACCTCACAAAGAACAAACACACCTTGGAAGTAAAGTACATGAGCACTGAGGTCAACTAGCTCCATACTTGAGTCCTGGTTTTACCACTTAGTAGCCTGGGGACATATAGTTTCCTAAATTGCAAAATGGGGCTAATAATAATTCTGACTCTATTGAGGATTAAATGAGCTAATGTAGCAAATAACCAAGCCCAGTGCTGGTGCATAGTAAATATTCAATTGAATGTTAGTATCCAGCAGTCCTGGCCCATAGGACCACCTCTCCCTTTTCTTCAGCAACATTTTCCACAGGTTCTGTCATGGCAAATGAGTACCTCAGTTTGAAATCCTGTTGGGGAAAAGTAGAGTGCGAAAGCACTTGCTGTGTCATAGGGGTAGATATTTTCCTGTAAGTGCAGACAAGAAAATAAGAGGACAAACCCACAGATTCAGAACACAGCACTTCCTGCTTGCACAGTGTCATCCTGCCATGCTGGGCACCACCAGGCAAATGCTTTCTGCCCTATGCTGTGGCTGGGTGGCTTTCTCAGTGTTCAAAAAGAGAAATCAGGAAAGTCCTCTTCTCTGTTATCATACTGGATGCTTCATGAGGAGAGAGATTATGTTTAATTCTTTTTTTAAAATTGGAAATGCTTACTTTTATGTAACACACTTTGAGAAAAATGCACAAATCTAAGGAGAAATATTTATGAATTTTGTGGCATGAAACTTGTGTGATAAGGATGTAGACCACAAGAAGGAATGTTACCAGCCTCCTGAAAACATCACCACAGTGTGTCATCTTTCAGCTGTTAACTTCCCCCTGGAGTAGTTACTATTTTGTGTACCCCATTTTTTTTTCACAAGGAAACTTAGAACTGAAGTTCTAAGAAGTTGCCATTGACACCCGAAGTATGTTGACAAAACAACAGAGGAAGGTAGAGGTGAATAAGAATTCAGCTCACTTCTGGTCCTGTAAGTTGTCTCACCTCCATCTACTTGGAAGCTAATGAACTCATCTTTTTTCCTTGGCTTCAGGTCTGAAATGCTCTCTTTTCTTGTTCCTTGCACATGGTTTTACTCTGGTCCTATCATCTAAGTTGTCAATCTTGTCTTCTGTGTTCCTTTGCTACCTGTCTTGGTAATATTCAATGGACTAAGTCCTTTTCCACAAAATCAGTTGGATTTTCCAGTACCAATAAACAGGAAACAGAAAAAAAATCATTGATTGAAAAATGTTGGAGGTTCAGCACCATTTGTCCAGTGAGGTTCTAGGAATGTTCTGAGAATCACATATTGACTAGACTTACTGCCTGTTTTGAAAGATTGTGCAGTGTAATTGGGGAGAAAACACAGATACTTGAAAACTGAGTAGCAATATGGTATAAATGAAAGCTTATTAACATGTGACAGTAACAGGTAAGAAAGAATAAGTGAGTGAAAGGTAAGGAGAGAGTGATTTGTCAATGATGTAAAAAGCACAGGAAAGTGCCAAGTCCTTCTCACTAATCTATAATAGTCAAAGCAAGAAAAGCACTGACATATGATACTTAGCTAAAGAAAGACAGAAATAGTTTAAGCAAGACTATTTACCTTAGTCCCAGTAGAACAACAATCACAATAACAAAAATCTACTCCCAGAAATAAGACCAGGAAGTTTGAGACACAGTGTATAGTGCTCCAAGGATATTCAAGAGCTGGCATTGAGTCATGTGCAACAACAAGAACTGGATATTTTCTACAAATGAAAGTAGATGTTATAAAGCAATGGAACCAAGTTACACAGGTTTTGAGAAAAGTTGATTTTGAACTTTGAATTTTATACTTAGCCAAACTGTCAACCAAGAAAGAGGGAGAGATAAAAACAACTTTGAGTATTCAAAGAGTAGGAAATTATATCTCTTGTTTATCAAGAAGAAATTGCTTAAGACTGTGTTCCAGGAACATGAGCCAAAATTCAAGGAAAAGAGTAATAAGAGAAATAACAAATACTGTAGGGTCTTTGAGGGAAAAGGAACCCTTCTCTACTGTTGGTGAGAGTATAGACTTGTGAAAGTACCCTGGAAATCAATGTGGAGATTCCTCAAAAAAGTAGAATTGGAGGTTCCACGTGACCCAAGTATTCCACATCTGGATATCTTCCCAGAAGAATTAAAAATATCGTACCACAGCAATATATGTGCACCCATGTTTATAGCAGCACTATTTGTAGTAGTTAGATATTGGAAACAATTATGTCCATCAACTGAAGAATAGGTTAAAAAGATACAATGGAGCACTACTCAGCAATAAAGAATGATAAATTTGAGACATTTATAGGTAAATGGATGCAACTAGAGACCATACTCATAAGTGAAATAAATTAGACTCACATGTATAAACATCATATTATCTCCCTAGTGTGAGTAGCTGAAAGAAATAATACATATGTGTATGTACATATATGAATGAGAGTGAATGTGGACAATTAAAGGCAGATATACTCTAAGTAACTAATTTAAAGATAACAATATTCAATATATTAACCATTGTTACCTCGTATTTATTATGTTTTGAAATTTTGTTACTTTTTATCTTTAAAATAAGAAAATAAAGAAGCATCTATAACAAAAGAAAAAGAGATATAGGAAATGACAGAAAGGAACCCAGAAATTCTAAGAAAAGAAATTTCAGGATAATTATCATAATGACAAACAAGCATTATTTTTTTTTTCAAATAAGAATTAGGTTCCAGAAAAATGCCTCTGAAAAGGAGAATAGAAAGGAGTCCAAGAAATACCTAGAGCAAACAAATATTATTAGACATCTTTTCTCAAGGGAAAAAAAAACTATTTTCAAGAAAATCTATCCAAAATTTAAAAAAAAACAACACCCCCATGGCCTAAATTCAAAGCGTTCGTGTTAGTTCATGTACAATATATATCCAGAATTTTACCTCTTACCCAGCAATGACTCTGGTCCAAGGGGCCATTATTTCATATTTGCAATACTGGAATGTCCTCTTCTAGGTTTTCTCTGATCTGCTCTCTCCAGTTATAGCTTCAGATGTAGCTGCATTAATACTTCATACATAAACAGGGTCATGTTCTTTCTATGTGCAAAATCAAACAACATGTATGTACAACACTGGAATTAAAAGCCAGTCTCCACAGCGTCAACCCTTCTCCCCAAATCTGGCTTTTCCCTGCCTCTCTGATTTTCTCTCTGCTTCTCTTCTACAACTTTGTGGTGTTCACCAAAAATGCCACCTTGATTTGCGATTCATTGCAACAATACAGCAGAGGCTATGCTCTCCCTGGACAGTCACCAGCCAGTGGCAGAACATGGCATGGGATCCAATGCCTGACCACTTCCTCTCAAATACAGGGCTCCTTCTTGGAGTCCATTGCAGCCTCCCTGAAGAGGGGGGGAGATTGTGTCTGTTTTTTGTGGGGGCATTGCAATGACTCAGACCAAGCTCATTTGGATTGCCTTATTCAGATGTAAGTCATGATGCGTGCCCGAAGTACCTTCACATTGTAGTTTACAATATTTGCCCAGTGCTGGTAAGGTGGCTTCTCCTCTGGGTCACCTTGGAGGAAAATAGTGAAGAAGGAAGGATAGTTTGGGGTTCCAGCACACCACCACTGGCGTGTAAGAAAAGATGCATCATGCAAACAGAGAAGATATCCATTTTTTCTCACATAATTGCTTTTAATTTCTGAAGTTATTGAGAAGCAAATGCAGTCTGTAATATGTGCACAACACACCTCATAGAAAAACTGTATCTGTACGTGCCCATCCTGCTTCTCCTTATCATGGATCCCATCACTGTGGCCCACACTTGACTGACAAGGAGGCTCACACTGTCATCTCATCTGGTGAGAGAGCAAGTGAGGGTGGAAGCAGGGTTTGGCTGTGTGTGCTATGTTAAGAGATTTTATTTTAATGAAAGAATTGTTAAAGCAGATTTAGGTTCATGGCAAAAGGGAGGACAGAGATATCCCATATAGCCTCCCACATCTTCCCTGGCATCAAAGTCCCAGGTCAGAAGGTCCATTTGTTACATGGGATGAATGACTCTAACAAACCATGGTTGCCCAGATCCCACAGTGGACATAAGAGCCCACTCTTGGAGGTGAACATTCTTGGGTTTAAGAAAATTTATGGAGATATGTATCTACCATTGGAGCATCATACAGAATAATTTCACTGCTCAAAAAGTCCTCTGTCCTGTCATTTCTCTTCTACCCTGATCCTTGGAAACTACTGATGTTTTACCGCCTCCAAAGTTTTGTCTGTTGCGGAATGTCAGAGAGGTGGAATCACACAGTATGTGGACCATTCAGACTGGTTCCTTCCACTCGGTAATATGCACTTACTTGAACTTCCTCTATGACTTACCATTCTTTAATTCCCCCTTTTAAGCACCCAATAGCCTTTCCCTGCCTGGGTGTACTATAACTTATTTACCTAGATACCTATAGAAAGGCACCTTGGTTGGTTCTGAATTTGGGAAATTATGATTAAAACTGCTATGGACATCTTCAAGAAGGTTTTGTGTGTATCTAAGTTTTCTAGAGTTTTGAGCCACCTGCATTTCACAAAGAGGATGCGGTTCAGAGATGTTAAGGGACCTGCTGCTGGTGACCGAGCCGAGATGCCTCTCTGAGACTAGTGTTCACCGTGGTCTCTGGAGCTACATTCAGAGATTGCGCCCACAGACGGTATGGGTAACTAGTCATTAATTAGCAACAGTCAGTGACAGTTATTCTGTGTGATGTTACATTACTGTGGAGAAAAGCTGGGGCCACTAAGGAGTAGACTCCGTGCCCTCATGACATCTTCCATAATGCTCTTTCTTCACTCGTACATCACTCAGCATGTCTCATTTATCTTTAATGAGTAATTCTATTAATGCCAGTCGAATTGATTTTTAAGGGAGCAGTCAAAGCAGCAAATGAAACTTCGGAGCAGTATTGACTGAGATCCATTATGCTACCACGCGTGCTCCGACCTTAACATCAGCTGACGAAGAGCAATAGGACATTGGCATCTCTAGAAACCAGTGTCTGAGGAAGGAGCAGGCTGGGCTGCTGAGACTGTGAACACAGATCCTCCGGAATGGTCTAGCAGACAGAGGTGGCTCCAGAGCAAGCCCACAATGTGTGGACTGAGTGAGGTGCTGGAGGGGCTCTCGGTCCCCACAGGCCTCCCCTCTACTGTCTGGCTCAGCATGCAGCCACTGCCAAGTCGCCAGTGACTCACAGCATAAAAGAATGTGGTGAACAGACTCCAGCTCCATGTATTCTTCATGCCTCAGTTTTGTCATCTGCAAAACGGTTATAATTATCATACCTCACTCACACTGTTCTTTGGAGGAGTGGAACAAGATACGTGGGAGAGAGGGGTGTTGGTATATGCTAGGAGCCATGGAAGTGTTAGCAACTAGCACTGGTGTTATTTTATATCTAAACATCAGACATCCTGGCACAGAAATGTGGTGGAGATCCTCTCTGTAGTTCTGCAGTATGTGATGGCAAGACACAGCTGACTAGGTCAGGCAGAGGAGCTCGTGAAGAGACAGAGACCATCTCAGCAGAGGTTTGTGGGCAGCCTCAGTTTGCACAGAGGCACTGTTGATAACTTCTAGGTGTGACGATTGTGGCTTATGGGGACAATAAACTCAAGTCACAAGACGTTGCTGCTGTCTACTGCCTGCTCTTGCTGCGACTTTGACCTTTAGGGTCTATGAGTGTTTGAGCCCTTGTGGGTCTGCATGTATACATCTCGGTCAGAGCTGAGTTGTTCTGGATAATGCAAGTGGAAGGAATTTGAGGTTCTGTGGCAAGAGGGAGATGTCAGCAACTTGGTAGATCAAAACATCGACCACAAGGCCCAGAGAGTGGTAAGGCCAGGAGAATTGTGGACAGACATGTGCACTTCATGTGGGATTCTGGGTGGCTCCAACTAGGTTCTGAACATAATTCTTTTCCTTTGCTTTTTCCCCATAAACTTTTTGGAGGAAATTTAAAATTCACATAGAGTAAAGTAAATGTCTTCAGTAATAACCAAAAAGATGCAAGGGAAAACAATGACAGACAGTTTGGTACTATTAGAAAGTTAAAATAATGCCATGGTTGTGATGAAATCATTATACCTACATTGCTCATGTCAGAGTCCTTTGGGTAATCTATTAATAATCTATATTGAAGTCATAGAGCATACATATCCTTGAACTTTAACACTACCTCTGAGAATTTATCTCAAGGAAATAATGTAGAAGAAGAAAAATTCTAAACTCTGGAAGATGTTGAATGTTTATTTCAGAATAAACTTTAATGAGAAAAAAGGAAAAGACCAAATCTTACTAAAATAATGAATTGAAGAATTTTATAACCACTCTATAGAAACCTAGGTGGTCATAAAAGTAAACTTTTTAAAGAAAAATGCTTATAACATGATATTATCTGTGAAAAATTAGGACAGAATTATATCTATGACTTCATAAGCATGCAAGCAAGCCATTTGCATGGATCAGGATTAGGTAAGAAAATGAAGGCAGCGTTGTGCTGATGGATGGAGTTTTGCATCTGGGTACTTAAATTTTCAAGTCCTCTGTGCTTGTTGAAGAACAAGATGTGGTTGGCAAGGTGTGGGGTTCAGCTATGTGGGGCTCCAGGAGCCAGGGCTGGAAGATAGATCAGGTGAAACTGCCTGAGGGAGGAATAAGAGGCACTTTGTGCTGGAAGCCTGGGCCGGGACAGTGGCAGGGGTGAGGGCGATTTGTGCAGCATAAAGTTAGAAATCTGGACAAGACGGAGCACAACAGTAAGAATCTTGGAGGCAAAGAGATGTCTGGAGCATTTTAGAAATTCCCATCTTTTGAAAGAGAATTAAACAGGATACAGCATCAGAGAGACATTCATGGTAGAAAAGTTGGGGTACGGAGGGTGGTGACCTGCTTGATGTCCTTAGCAAGGAAGAAGCTGAATTCCCCTGATGCTGTTCTGGGGCTGTGTCCCTCCTGGCTGAATGGACACGGGAGTTGCCTGTGGGTGTGTTAACAGCTGTGCCCTCCTTCTCTACTGGGGCAGATCACCTAAGATTAAAGTAGATGTTCCCATCTCCGGATAAAGGACAGGGTAACCAATGGAAACCACGGTAGACCATCGGGGGAGCCAACAGGAGTCACAAGTTACCATGCTGCTGGAGTCTAAGATAAAGCAACAGTGTTTGGGGAAAGAAGCAAAGGGACACTATAGAAGCAACAGGATGCAGGTGCTCCATTGTTGACGCCTGCTTAGGTGTTAGAGGAGAGCAGTTGCCATCCTTCCAGAAATCAAGACAATTTCTGTTTTCCTCTTTCCATCCCGTATCTGGGCTGGTGCTTTGCCACTTCCATCAAGGGTGATTCCACCCCCAAGGAAACACCCAAAAATGTCTGTAGATATTTTCAGGGGTCACAATGGAAGAGGGTGACAGAAGCCAGCGATGCTGCTAAACACTTCCTGAGCACACGGCAAGATCCCACAGCAATGACGCCAGCAGCGCCCATATTAAGGAACCCTGCTTCAGCCAACTTCTCAGTGAATGGCTAAGAAACGTGGGCACAGATGATGGTGATGAACACAATGGCGATGGTGTCCCATACTCCTCAAACTCTCACAATCTTCCACTGTGTATGCTGAGTCACCAGATCATCTTTATCTAAAGAGATGGGCAGGCGCTATCATTCTTACCATTTCTACTTTTGAGGTGAGGCAGCCAAGCCTGGGTGAGGGCAGTGACTTGTCCAAGGTTCCATAATAGCGTAAGCTCAGTGCCACAGGATCCCATCATTTCTGGTGCCAGGCTTTCCCCCACCGCATTGCGCTGAACTCTGAACAGAGAGGGAAAGCTGACTGCTACCTCCAAACCCTGACTTTTTCTAGTGCTTCGCGGACTAATGGTAGCGTTAGGGTTCCTCATGGCCAGGCTCACAGAGACAAGTACACCTCAAAGGACTTGCAGTCCAGTGATGGGGACCCTGTGGTGTTGAGGGCTCAGCTGTTTCCCTAATCCTCCTGCATCTTCAAGGGAGCAGAGATTCATGTACAAAGCAGCACCACGAACCCACTTTTCCTTCACTGGAGATGCTTCACAGTAGCTGCTGATGGCTGAAAGTCTTGTAGATCTTCCCTTGGGCTTAAGAATGAAGTAAGTATGCCCTTGTCTAGTATTTGCCTTATCCTCCTCACCAAAAACCCCAGTTGTATCCAGGCATGTATTGTGGACGTGATATCCCCTGGTTTTCATGGAGTCTTCTGTCTACAGCCATGTTCTACCTCACACACGTTGAGTATGACAGTGGCAGTCCTCTAATCATGCCCAGTGTCTCTCCCATTTCACTTCCAGTGGCATGGATAAAAGCCAAAAACCTAACAGAGTAATAGCTGGGTGAGATACAAAGGTGGCGGTGTAGATGGCTGTGGATTTCCTCACACTCACAGTAGCCTTCCCTGTGTCCACCAGGGTGTACTTTTGTCTTGCTTTTTCCTCCTTTCCTTAGCTCAAGCTCATTCTGCTGAGCTAGTTTCCTCTCATTCTTTACTTTTACTTATCCAAGTAAACCTTGAAACTGTTTTTAAAAATTAAGTTGGCGTTGTAAAACTGGCACAGGTAAAGTAATTAGCAGAGGCTAAGGCAGGAGGATCCAAAGTTTGAAACCAGCCTCTTCAACTTAGCAACATAGTGTGATAGTTTCTCTCAAAATTAAATTTTAAAAGAGGGGTCAGGGTGTGTAGCTCAGTGCAAAGGCCCTGGGTTCAAGCCCCCTGTACCACACACACACACACACACACACACACACTCTCAATATCAACCCAAATGTAACCATAACCCCCCTGCAGTGTGGACAAAAAGCACAGAAGAATGGGTTAGAACTGGGAGGGAGAGTTGAGGGGCATCAGTTTAAGGGCTGAGAAATGCCCCCTGAGCCTGGCCCATGTGGGTAACACTCCTCCACATGCTGCAGATCTGTGCCCTGGATCATGTTCTGCTGTGTAAGAAGACAGAGATAGTAATGGGGTCACTTTCTCCTGAAAATATAGAAATGCTGCCATTTCATTAGCACCAGTGGGTGCCAACCTCCTACTGGGCCAGGCCAGAGGATACTCTGGGACCCAGCTGCACGCAAGAACACAGAGGGGTAGGGTCACAGACTGCACAGGACACTCACGAAGCTGCGTTGCTATGTGAGAACCACATGAACTTTCAGGAGGTCCTGTGTCCCACACATCTGCTTGGCACTCAGCCAGGTCACTGGAGAAAGCCCCAAGACAGCCCCTAGTTAGATACCTTGGTCTGGAGCCATCCCTAGGCAGTCAGCTGTGGCCAGGAAAGGTGGCAGTGGCTGAGTTACACTGGCCAGGCCAGCATAGGTAGGGATGGTTGCTGGGAGGGAAGGTGGTGGACAGGTGGCACTGGGCACATGGCCTGGTTTCTCCTCAGTTTTGTTACAGGTAAGATGGGGTGACACTGAGCCCATGTCACTGCAACACAGCTGATGGGATGGAATACCCAAGAGGGGCAAATATAGGACACTGCACCCCTGCAGGGGTCATAGTTACAGCTGTGGCTATGGTGCCATCCAAGCTCCATGATCTGGTCATCTCTGAGCTTCTCACCCTAATATGTAATTAGGACTAAGGTCTTTAATGAGGGCAGTGAGACTGTAACTGCTGGATGAAGCAAAGCTGATTTGCAGACTGCTCCCCGAGTCCTGGGGTTACCCCAGCCCCTGCACCGGCACCACTCTTGAGTCTATGTGGACCTCACCCCTCATAGGAAGCTGGAGATGCTGCATACCAGGGGGCTGAGTCCAGTGGGAAGGAACCTGAGAGAGGGGTTCAGCATTCCCACCAGGACACTCCCAGAATTACATTTCTGTTGCTTCTTTCTTTTTCTTTTTTAATAAAAAGTTGGTTTCATTCCTCCTAAACAATAGATCGTGAAATAGCCATGTAGATTGCTGTTGAAAAGGAGAAATCCAAATTCACTTTGATGCAAAGTTAATAGAACTTATTCTTGTTTATATTTCCTTTCCATGGATCAAACAGCACCATGAGGTTTAGCTTCTCCTGACGTCTGTATGTTTTGTGCATTGTTCTTTAGTACAAGAAGACTCAGCATCAGATATTCATTTCCTCGGGCTAGGAATTAAAGGGATATTAAGGGGAAACTGGCTCCTTTTTACTTTTAAGCACATCATAAGTGATTGAAGCAAAGGACTTCCTTTGTCCCTACATTCCTAAAGGCCATTAGAAGCCTCTTGATTACAAGATGGTAGATCATTAAACCCTGATTGCGTTCACAGCCGCCATCCTCTGCTCATCCCAATCTTAAGAATCTGGCTTCCACAACTCATTCAGGTAGGAAAGAGGTTCTACTCACCAGGAAGTGAGGCTTTGATTTGTGCTAGTTGTTCATTGATTTAATTGTGCTGACTGTAAACAATGATTAAGCAGCAACTGTGTGCCAGGAGCTATGGGAGGTATAGGGTAAGTGGAGATGAATTACAGTCCCTGTCTTCAAGGAATTCAGTCTTCATAGTCCAAAATGTTGGCCTGTCAATTACAAAGCAGCTTTATAGATGCTCAATCACCTCTGCATACAGTCCTAGGGGAGCATGGATTTCTGCCTTAGAAATCAGAGAAGCTATATCTTGAAGGATGTGTAGAAGTTCTAAGATCAAAGAAATGGAGAAGGGATTCAGGAGCAGCATTCTCATGAAGTGAGGGGAGGAACTGGTAAGTTTTGAGTGTAGATAAATGAGTTGGGGAAGGATTCTGGAGATTTTGCAAGTCATGGCAAGAGGGTAGATTTTATTTCATTAGAGACTCATCAGAGGATTTTAGCAGGGAAATGCTTAAAGTACATGATCACTTGTGAATTCTAAAAAACAGCCATAGTATTAGCAAGGGCTTGGCTTGGAACCCAGTGAGGTGACAGGGGGAGGAGGGCTACTGTGAGCTATGGGACAGATAATGGGGTCTTTCAAGAGAACTGAGCAGAGATGAGGGGCCAGAGTTTAGGAATATTTTGAACATTTTGGGAAAAAGCAAAGGTTAAAAAATCCAAGTTTAATCATCAGGTTTCCTACCTGCTAGCTGGCTGATATTGGATGAGACAATCTCTTCAAGATTAAGTTTTCCTGGGGCCTAAAATGCAGGTGTAATGATAGGATTTCAAAGATGAGTATCTGTGTGGTGGCCAGGAGAACGTGTTTCGCAGACCAAAGCTTAGAAGACCGAGGGCCTTGGTCTGCAAGCCCCGAGTCCATATGTCTGTCTGTGCACAGGTCTGGCTTCTTATTCTCAGACAGCATCTGAGCTGGGAGGTTATGGGAAAGGCTGTGATGGAGATTCAGGATTCCCTGGACATGAACTGTGGCTTGCAGACTGCCTGGCACCCAAAATGATTCTACCTGACCTTCTTTCCTGTCCTTCACTTAGAGAGATGCACTCCACATCTCCCATACTCACCTGGATCTCTGCTCGTGGTTTCTCACTGGTAACGTCTCCAATAAATTTTGTACACAACCCCATTCTGGCTTGTGCCTCATGGAGGATCTAGAGTAGCCCAGACTGATACAGTGATTTGTAAACTCTAAAATTTTATTTACAATGCCCAAATACCTATCAACTAATGAATGAATAAAGAAAGGTGGCATAGTCATACAGTGGAATAGTATTCACTCATAGAAGGGCAGTGAAGCATTGACTTTGGCTATACCTGGATGAGCCTTGAAAACACACATCTGTGCAAAGTAAAAGAATTCAAACATGAGTGGGCCCGGCATGTGAGGTTCTGTGTATAAGGAAACATTGAGAACAGAAAAATCTGTGCAAAGAGAAAGAGATGATTGGCAGGGCTCGGGGGAGTGGGACTGGGTGCATCTGCCTGGTGGGTATGGAGTTTATTTTCAGGACTGACAGTTTATTTTAGTTCTAGAACTAGAGAGTTGTGGTGGTGGTGCGACATTATAAATATGCTGAATGTCACTGGTTTGTCTACTTCAAAATGGGTAAAATGGTGAATTTTATGTTATGTGTCTATGACAACAATAAGTCTTTATGTAGATATCAGCTTATTATTACAAAAACAGACACCATCCCTCTGTGTGTGTCCTCCTCCAACCATCCCTCTTTCTTCCTTTCTCTCTCCTCCATGGTCCATCCAATTGCTCCTGAAATGTCCAGGTACACAGGACACCCTGAAATCCTCACCATGTCCTGGCCTCTGCCTGTCCTCCCTCTTTCCTGAAATTGTCCCCCTACCCTGTGTGACACCTTTTCTGGTCACTTCCTTTCAAACGTTGGTGTCCCCAGGGTTTTGTCCATGGCTTCTCATTGTCAGTCCACTTTCAAGAGTTGTGGTGGCTTCCAAAAGCAGAGACCAGCTTCTATTCCTGCCCAAGCTCTAGACCCATAGAACTCCAGTCTCCCTAGGTTTTAGCATCCCAGCACATCTGGGACAGAATCCACTAGGGTCTCCTTCTGGATCCCTTACCTCAGGAAATGTCTAGTTCTAAACCAAGGAGCTCCTGACTCCACTTTTGACTTCTTTCTCCCTCTCAATGCCTGCAGGCACCCCGTAAAAAGTCCTGCCACTGTTACTACTTGCATACGTTTAAAATCCACACACTGTGAGCCCGTTTCTAGCTTCCCTGAAGGCCCTCTCCAGTAGTTAGCTGGGCCACTGTGATAGCCTTCCGGTGGTCCTCACACCTTCCTTGCTTCCTCCTGCCCAAATATCCTCTTGGACACTGCACAAGTGACATGGAAGTCTGACTGCACTATGCCTCAGCTCATCGTCCTCCATCGCACCCTCCCTGCCAATCTCAGAGCTGGGCCTCGTATCCCACAGGGGTCCTGAACTTGGCTCTCACCTCTCCAGCAGGGCTTGCCTTTCCTTGTGGTCCACAGGTCTCAACCCTGCTTTTCAGTCTGTGGATGCTGCCTGAGTTCTTCCCTTCAGAGATTCTCACCTGCAGTGCCCCCCAGGCATTTGGGGCCCAGGTTTGTCTTTAAGGTTTTCAGAGGCTGCTAACTTGCATCCCAGGCAAACCTACCCCTGTGTGCTGAGGTGAAAAAATACCAGGTCCCCAAGATGGGAAGTGGAAGAAACCAGTGTAATTCCCATTGCATCTCTCACCCCCTCCAGTTGTTTTCAGGGAGGAGCTTGTCACCCCACCGTGCAGCCGACCTCCTGGAAACTTCAAGTGGCAGAGCAAAGCAGGGCTCCTTCACCTCCTTCCTTCTTGCAGCTGCAGAGAGGAGGTCTACAGGCTGCACTGCATTGCTGAGCAGACGGGTTGCAGGCTCACAAGAAGCAGCCAGTTGAGGGTAGGAGGGGAAGAGGATGGCTCCAGAAAGTGTTCCTTCTGCCTTTCCATTCCTGTCCATCCGGTTTCCATCAACGGTTTGCTAGGGTTGCTGTGTCTGTAATCAACTACCCCCCAGACTGGGTGACTTTAATAACAGAGCTTAACTTAGTGTTTCCCAGTTCCGGAGACTAGAGGCCTGAGATCAAGGCTTGGCTCCTTCTGAGTCTGTGAAGAGGGATCCTTCTGTGTCTTCCCCCAGCTCCTGGGAGTTTGTGGCTGATCCTCAGCAGCCTGGCCTTTTGCAGGTCCATCAATCTATGCTTCACCCGGTATTCTCTGCATTCAGGTTTGTGGCTCCACTTTGCATTTTTTATAATGACTCTATAGTTTCACTGGGTCGGAGGCGTAGCCTGCTCCAGTATTATGTGCTCATAACTAATTGTATCTACAGAGGCCTCCAATTCAGGTACTGGGATTTAGGACTCTAACTCTTGAGTTTGGGTTTGGGGTGCAAAATTCAGCCCATAACCCATCAAGAGACAGGCTTAGCTGATGGACAGAGGCACTACACCTTTAAGACCAGCATGGGATGAGTCCTCTAATCTCTGTTCAAAGCCATTCCAACCAAAGAAGAGAAAGAAAGGCACCAGGAAACACATTAGTGGTGAAGTCCCAAACGCCTCCTCCCATGCATTCTGAAACCATCTTAACTTTCTTTTAACCGCTCCCATCCTGTTTACATCTCTTTCCAGTTGCCAGTTGGTATATTCTCATTTGATAATGACCAATGAGACTAAACATGCCATTTATGGATGTGATGTTTCATTGTTCAAGTCTGATTGAGAAGAATATCTGGAGGAAATTAGGGAATTAGTGATTTTTTAAACAGCATTCAGAATGTGATACCAGAAGAGTCTGTGGAGCGTGTGAGGGGCAGCGCTCTGATTTTGTGCTCATTTTCCTGACTGTGAAAAACTTTCACTTGCCTCATCCTAGTGCTGTGTTTTTCAACCTTAGCACTGCTGTCTTTCTGCGCTGAACAGCTTTTTTTTCTGGATCTACCCTGTGTACTTAGCAGCACCCTGGCCTCTTCACACTGGAAGTTAGTGTGTTTCAGGGCATTGCCAAATGTCCCTCAGGGGATGAAATTACCCCTAGTTGGGAACCAGTGTCCTGAAGCATATGCAAAAGTACTTTGTAACTCTACAATGCAATGCAGATGTGTGGAATTAGCTCCTTGATTACTTCCAATGGCGGAGTGTTTTGTGGACATGGAAAAATAGGGTCAGTTGTTTAATGGCTGAGTCAGATCCCAGTGCAGATCTGTCTTACCCTGAGGATCTTGGGATTACACTACAATTGCCTCAAACTCATATTCCAAATGGTTTTAACCATTGCGTTGGCTAGGAAAGGGTGCTGTCCCTGTCACCACTAGAGGACAGAGCTGAGAGGGACAGAGGAGGAGCTGCTCCCATGTAGATGAAGAGCCCACACTGCCTTGTGTGTGAGTGCTATGGGCTTGTTTGCACACCGGCCCTGTCAGTACTCTGCCGACCCTTGCTTACGAAGGAGACCAGTGTGGATCTTTTCTAGCGAGTGTTTATTTCTGGTCAAGTTCCCTTCCCGAGGACTCACACAGATATGGAGGCTGGCTTTCTGCATCTGAGCGGTATGAAATACAATGTGTGAATGAAATCCTTCCCTCACTCCCCACCCCCAGTCCTGCCCATGGCCACAAGGGCTAATCACGTTCTGCTGCCAACTGTGGGAGGCTCAGTTAATCTAATTAAACAAGGCTAGGGCCTCCGGAGTTCCTGGTCCTGCTCCCCCTTCTCCATCAAGCAATGGCTTTAATGGCCCAACAAAGGGCTCAGCCTAGCGCATCGTGAACTGGAGATAATGTCCTGTGCCAGGTTAACTGCACTCTCCTGACAGCGGCGCCGATGCCGTGTGCCCGTTTATTGACAGCCTTGTCAGCAAAAATCTGCAGTCTGACGTGGGCGGGCAGCCAGCGCACTCTCCACTGTCTCCCAGCGTCTCGGGCACAGATGTGGTGCCCCAAGCCTGGAGCTGCTGCCGGCAAATCGCTGCACGCTCATGTTCTTTATCCGAGGGTGGAGAGCGGGCAGCAACGGAGACATGTTTTCCAGGAAGGAATTTGTATTCCTTTCCAGGTTCTCTGCCGGTTAATAATAAGGTATTTAAAATTGACTTTTAAAAATTGTGAAATAATCAGCTTATTGTTTAATACCGAGAAAAAAATCCAAACCATGCAAGTATTTGAGGGACAAAACCCCAAATTACAGGGGTTCCATAAACTTGAGCAGGTGCCACGATTCCTTCCCGGCACGACCTGCCAGCCTTGGGAAAAGTCTTTTAATTGGACTTACAGACAAAAGCAGCTGAGTTGGAAGGTTTTTTAAATTATTATTCACAAATAATACTCCTCTCATGGTGAGTTCTTTCCCCCAATCAGTGCCAACCAACCTGCCTGTTTATTGAATGAATATTGTGAAGCGTGGTCCAGGTGAGACAATGTGCGCCCTTGATAGAGGAAATGTTTCTGGCTGTATCCTTTTTTTTTAACAGGTGAAAACAAGCATAAAGGGCAAGCGCCCCGTGATGCTTTGTCCGTCCATCCTGATGCAGCTCTCCAGGCTGGACACCCTGATCTGAAGCGCCTTGGCAAAGCAGCTTTATCAAACACTTTCTCCTCGCTACATGCCTGGAGCTCCCCTGGGCCCTGTATTTGTCCATTCAGCCACAAAAAGGAAGCTTCTATCAGGCGGGGAAATCAGTGTGGAGGGGGAGAGGGAATTATGCCACTCCAACACTTAGGAAGGGGAATTGGTCAGCTGGGGGAGAGGAGACACTGGCAGGGGACCCGCAGTGCTCTGAGTGTGGGAGGAACGCACTGCACGTTTTTCTTTGTGGATTGTTCCTTGCTTCAAACAATGAAAAGGGAACCAGAGGATTCACCAAGGAGAGGACTGAGACTGCACAGCACTATCCAGAAAATGGCTCAGTACTTCAGACACACCCACCTAATGCCTCTGCTGATGTCTGGAGTTGCACAGATCAGCAGCAAACTCAGCTGCGCTCCCATGTCTGCCACCTCCCTGGCGGCTCTAGGACAGATGTCACTGTCATCTAAGGAGTTGTTGTCATGCAGGAATCAGATGATAGAAGCCAGTGCAAGTGGATGCAGAGGGCATCTGACTATAAACTGCAGGCTAACTGGAGAATATGGAACTTACATTTTTGGTTCCAGTACAGAAGCAGCAATACTGCCAGTCACCACGGCTGGCATTTGTGCCTGGTTTACCATGTGTCTTTCCCATGCACTTCTTGCCTGATGGGAAGTTTTCTCCCTGGTTAATGTCAGACCGCTCCAGTTTGGCCAATGACCTGTGGCCACTCAGGCTAATGCCAGCTGGGAGCAGTCTAGAAGCTGAAGGAGAGTAAGGCTGGGAAAGAAGGCAGGGAAGGTCAGTCATGCTGGTGGCCAGGAAAGCTGGAGGTCCCTGGGGCCAGCTGGGGAGTCAAGGGTGACTCGTCCATGCAGGCAGCTACTCATTTCCACTGATACCTGCCGGTGCAGGTTCTGGGCCTAAAGGGCCTCAGAACAAAGCTGCCAACAGAGGCAGGAGGAGTGGAAGGCGACAGTGAACTTGTGTCACCAGTGGTTGGGGGGTCAGGCAGCAGCATGCCTCTACACAGCACTGCTGCAAGGCCCAGACAGAAGTCCTTTGGAGTCAGGAGTCCAGGGGCACTAGGAATCGGGCCATGGATTCATGATCCCAGCAACGCTAAGCTCTGCTAAGAAGCTGCATTTCTGACTCAGGACTCCTGACTCCAAAGGACCTCTGTCTGGGCCTTGCAGCACTCAGCAGGAAAAGCTGGCATCCACCTTGTGACCAGGACTTCTCTTGACATGTGGGGTCCCTGAAGGGGACATGGTGCCACCTGTGTGCAAAGCCACAGGCGCAGGCATTCGAGGTGTGCAAGCTAGACAGGCCCAGTATGAGATGAGACTTTGGGATGTGATGACCGTGGTACTGTCCCATTTTCCCATTGCAAAAGACTCTGGGGCCCAAGGTTGTCATATCCTCCATAGCTTCAAGAAAATCCAGGCATTGTCATCTTGGTTTAAAACCCTTTAAATTTTCACACAGTGGCAACAAATCTCATTTGAAAAAGCATCACGTGGGTGAACAAATCTCTCCAGCAGGGTGTGTGGACCCAGGGGACTGTGTGCAGTATCTGTCCTACACTTGTGAGGATAATGACACTGAACTGACTGAGATCGAGGAGGGCCAGCCCTGCTGAGGGCTAAACTGTGCCCTGATTCCTTCTGAAGGGGCTGAGTTACTCTGGGGCTCCCAGCTCCCTGTATATCATTATGGGCTTGGAAGTCTTCAGACATAGCAATAATCAGAGAGGAAGTAAACTATGAATGAAGACACTTTTTATGTTCTACTTCACAGAGTTCAACACTTTCCCAGCATCTGAGCTTTCTATGCCATGTTGTCCTGTGGGCAGCTACCTCAAAGCATGCAGAAGAATCACTCAGGTTCTGAATCTCCTGCTTGCCTGACTACATCAGGCCCACCAGGATAACCTTTCAATTAACTTAAAGTTAACTGATTAGGGACCTTAATCACATCTGACAAGCCCTACATTTTTCCAGAAAATATAACCTAACCACAAGAGTGAAAACCATCATTTCACAGTCCCACCCACAGTCAGAGGAAGAAGATTACCTTGCAAGTATACATTAAGGCGGGAATCTTGGGAGCCATGCCACGGTTCTGCTGTTCTTCATAAGCAAAACTCCTTCACTTGATGCTTGTGTGTGTGTGTGTGTGTGTGTGTGTGTGTGTGCTTGCCCACACATGTGTACATGCGTGATCTATCACGTTGCTACTCTCTGGCCTTCCTTTGTGAATTATCCATTAAACTAAGGTCATATCCCATGATTTATTTCATCTGCTTTTTACATGGAATATGCTCCAGGTGGATCTCAAAGGTTAGCTTGGGTTGTAGTAACTATTCTCTTATCTGTTGGAAGAAGCATGCAGATGAATAGTGGTTTGAAGCATAACTCTGGAACACAGCAGGAGCTTCATTTAGTCATTTACTTTTTGTTCCATCTGGGACAGATGAAATTTAAAGGCCATGAAAGATTCAGGAACACCAGACGTGTGAGTGTTCTGCTGGGTTGTACTGGTCCGCATCACTGAGCTCTGGTTTTGCACTAGCAGAGATTAGGGTTGATCGTAAACGCGATTGCTGCTGTGGCTGTGTTAGGTTAATGGCAGTGGAAGGTCCTCAGCTGTGTGCTAAAATGCTATCCTAACATCTGAGTTTCTCTCTTGGGCATCTTATACTCTTGGAAGAAAAGATGACAGCTGTGTGAACTGCTTGCACCTACTCTGCTGTCAGTTTTCTCCTCACCTTTCCCTCTTCTGTTGTTACACAGAAGGAGATGCACACTTTCACCCAGGAAAAGGGACAAAGGCCTGTTCTCTTGATTCTTCATGAGAGCTTCAGCTCCAGGACACCAAGTCGGGTGGGTGAAGATGGTATCTGTCTCCAGGGAAGAAGGAACACACCACTGTCAGTCTATAGAAAAATGTCCTCTTCTTAGGGCTGCGAGCTCACATATATTAAGGGACAATCAATCTGTCAGCAGCCAGTTTTCTCCCCCAAAACACAGGAGCTCATTTTTTAAGAATTAAGCAAGTCTAGGACTGCTGCTCTGCTGTTTAACAGCAGAAGCCAAAGCCTTGCTTAAGTCTTTTGCCAATTTATAACTAACATTGATCTTTCAACACTCTTGTTTCTAAAAGGAAGCGCTGAGGATTTAGGAGGCGAATCACTCTAAAATCCCTAGGCTGACATGAAGAACTTTAACAGTGAAAAGAAAACTTTGAAATTCTTTGAGAAATTCTTGCTAACTTCCTATGGAAAAAAACCTCATCTTGAGAATCTTTAGCAATAGACATTGGCTATTTTTCCCTCCATTGTATTTGTTGTGATCCCCTTTCCTGAGTTTTTTGGACAAGCCAAATGATAGGCTATTTCCTTCTGATCAAGAAAATGTCAAGATTGAAAAAACAAATGCATTTGTAAACACACATTAAAAAAATCAGAAGTACAACAAAGCCCTCGGTTTTTTCCCACTCATCTCATTTTCTGTCTTGAGGAGCCATGTCTAGTGTTTAGAGCCGATGGCAAATCCTCATGGAGCTCGCTCTGATGTGGATGATACCAGGGACCTCTAAATGGACTGAGACTTTTCAAGACACATGTTCATTGTTTCACTGTGTTCCCTGTGCTTATGTTTTTACATAAAGGCTCAAAAATATAAGTATACAGAAGGAATATTTAATCATTTGGAGTGCTGTCAGTCAGGAGCAGGGTGCTGTCTTTTGGTACCCTGTACACGGAGCCGCACGTTACCAAAGTTGTGGCCCCTTCTAGGTAAATCATGAATTTGTGTGGTATCGCAGGCTTCACCCTGAGCCTGTCCTGACTTAGCTCTCTACGTCTGTGAGAGGATGGGAGCTGTATTTGACTTCCAGTTTCAAACTCTACTTCTTAGGCACTTAGGGTTCTAAAGAGGTACTGAAGCCCCATATCAGGGAAGAGCAAAAGGAGTCAATGGAAGATTTTAGTCAGCAAAAACTTTTCCCCCCGAAGAGTTTACATCCTGCTTTCCTGGTATTGGGTAGACATATGATTTGCTTGACTAATAGAAATGACAGTGTACCAGCTCCAAGCAAAGACTTTAAAAAGTATCTCCTCTTTGCATTGGAGATACTTTAAAAAGTATCTCCAGTTTAACCTCTTTGCATTGAGAGCATCAAGTGTGAGGAACAAGTTACTCCTTCACATGGATCCTACGTCTATGGTGCAACCTGGAACAGAGCCATGGACCATTCCATGAACCTGAGTGAAACACAACTTTTGTGCTCATAATCTGCTTAGCTTTTTTTTTGGTTATTGTTGTTACACAGCATGATTGCAGCAGAAGCTGACTGATACAATGCCCAAAGAGCTGTCTGTGAGGTCCCTAGCTCTATCAATGCCACTCTACTTGTTACTATTTTACATTCCAGCTTCTCCTTTGTACTTTATCTGGATAAAATAATTCTGCTGCTAAACACTTGCCCCAATATCATTCACATTAGAATACTTTTTTAAAAGTTTTAATTGACTTACTATTTTAATAGTTTGTTATTTTTTTAGCATATTCATGCCTTGTTATGCTGTCTTTCATTTCTACTGCTGGAAATAAGCAATACAATTAAATCCAGCCTTTAGAAAGTGAAAATTATTATAATTCTAACTGAAATCATCTATTTCTAAATAGTTATATATTATTATCAGTAATCTTCAGACAATATATTGGCAAAATCAATATATCATCTCAGCTAGGTATTGCACAGATTACTTTTAAAAAGTTTTCTTTTAGCTCTAGTACTTTAAAAGTCAGTAGGCCATCCTTTGGCTGGGAAAGAGTTTTCTACAGACTTTGAGAGCATAACTAGGGCTTAGAGCCATGCTAAGGCTGCTCACTGTTCAGTGTGTGAGAAGCTGGCGTCCCCAGCTGTGAGCCCTTCCTTCCTTGCCCCTGCAGAGTGAGGTGGTCATGGGCACAGACCCATGAATGAGCACATTTAGGCACAGTGCATGTTGCCTCCCATCAGCCTCTACTAGAATGTTTTAACCTTTCTGTGTCCTCCTTAATTGGGGCTCTGGAAGACAACCAGCAGTCACTCTTGTGAATAAGTTGAGGCCAAGGCATTAAAGGAGATGCCAAGTGAAGGTGTCAACTTTCCCAGAAATTTCATCTGCTGGGATTTTTCAATTCTGAGTCCAAAGAGGAGAATAGCGTCAGGTGTTCCACACACCTTGGGAAGCCTGCAAAAGAGATATTTTTTAAAGGGATTCTTGTTGTCATTGTTTTTGGTAGCAATTTAAACACTACAGAGAGAATGCCTTAAAGGTCCTGGTGGCCCTTCTCAGCACTATTTCCTGCCTATCTCTTAGGGGACTCGTCATTTTGGAGGACACATCACATACAACTGGCCTGAAAGTGATTGCTTAAAAATACTCAAGGACCATGACCAAAACTCCCCTGAAACAACCTCAGTTCCTTCAGCAGAGAAAGGACACCTTGGGTCAGAATTCTTTATTCTTCCTATATTTCCTTCCATACTTCACTTTAGTTATGCTTTTTAAAGCACATTAATTGAAAGCTGTTTTGAATATACATACCTGTGCAAAATTTGTCTTAACAGATTTCATACATTTACCAGTTAGGGGAAATACATGTTAATTTACTTACTCATTTTTGCTTTGAGTATTTTATATTTAATTCATAAACCAATTTTGAAAACATAGAAATACGAGAAAATGGGCCTGTTAAAATCAAGTTATGATACATTAAGTAGGAAATAAAATATGCATTAGTAAACAATTATGAAAAAGACTGTTACTTATGAAAGCTGACGGCAGAGTGTCAAGTCTATAGTCATTACCAACAACTGTAAGTACTTTTACTGTTTACTAAGATACAAAGAAAACAAACTCTAGAAAAGCAAAGCAGCAACAAAATGGCCATGGGAAAAGACAATAAAGTAATTAATGGAGGCAAAATTAGAAATAAACAAATCAGGAAAAGGATAACACATGTCATAGGAAGAGATTATATAAAATAGAATTAATTCCTCCAGAGCATTAAAAAAATATGGATGACTGCCCAGTTATGAAGCAATCTAAATTCAATATCAATTCCTAGTAAACAGAGCAACTGAAGGAAAATTATGGTAAATTTATAACATTCATATATATTCAATATAGTTTTACAGAATTCAAGAATGTATTAAAAGGACATTGTGTCCAAGCAAGGAATAAAATGCAAGTCGTTTAGGTAACCTATTAATAAAGATATAATAATAGGTAATATGAGGGAAACAATCATTGCAAGACTTTCCCAAAATAATTTTTAACTTCATATGGATGAGCCTAGGGTAACTTATGCTGAGTAATATAAGCCAGTCAGAAAAAACAGATGCAGTACTGTTTGGTCCCTTTTAGGGAGGAATTCAGAGTGAGCAAATTACTAGAGACAGGAAGTAGAACAGAGATCGCCAAAGGCCGAGGAAGGGAAAACAAAGTTATTGTTTCATGGGTGCAGAGTTTCAGTTTTGTAATATGGAAAGTTCTACAAATGGGCCATGCAACAGATAATGTGCTTAACACTGTAAATTGCATGCTTGAAAATGGGCAAATTAGTAAATTTTATGTTATATGTATCTTTCCCTTTTAAAAACAGAAGAATAAATCAGAATCCCAGTTTTTATGCATGCATTTGAAACTAAGACTAAGTATGTCACATCAGTTTTGGACTCAAATCTATATAAAACACAAAAATAAGTACAATTAATTAATTTTTTCCTAAAATTCTTAACAAATAAGCTATTAAATGAGTGGTTTGTCTTACATTCAATGTTTTCCCAGAAAACAGAAAAAATGATAGTGAAATTTTTCTAGTAGAAACTTTCTATTTTTAATTGATAGCGAAGCATTAATGTCTAACTGTTTTACTAACTGTATCCATTTATTAATTTCATTAAAGGATAGAATGTCTATTATTTTTGCTTCTCAAGTACATTAAAAAATTCAAAAATCAAAACTAAAAGTCTGTAGCACACACCCACAATCTCATCACTCTGAGACGCTGAGGCAGGAGAATTGTAAATTCAACCCACTATGGGTAACTTAGAAATTTAGCAAGACCTTGACTCTAAATAAAATTTTTAAAATATAAGGTTTGAGATGTAGCTTAGTGTGAAAGCCCTAAGTTCAATCCTCAAACAACAAACAAGCAAATATTCCAAAATCTTTAACCATCCTCTAGATCCTGGAATAGAATGTGTGTTGTTTTTAAAGATGTACACTTTTATCTCTGCTTATTAATTCTCCTTTAGTAATTATAGTGCATGGATTCTTCCTGCCTCTTTTTTATTTTTGTCTACTTTGTCTATCTTTGCCTACAGTGCAGTTGGAATACTTTGGAACTCACTATAATTACACTTCTATCCTTTCTTTCTCCAAACAGTTTTTCCAATTTTTAACCAGTATCACTGTTTTAAAAAGGTCCAGCACCATCTCTTCCTCCATTGTCGGATGTCTGCACCAGCCTGAGATGACCTTCTTTGTGTGTTGGTGGAGACTGGAAGGTCTGGGGATGTTTGATAATTGCACAGAGCCACCAGTACTCCTGACCACAGTGACACTGGGCTTGAGCCCTGGGAGTTCTGGGGGCACCAGCAGCCTGCCACGAGGAACAAGTCAACTCAGTAAGGATCCCCCATATGAGTCCTAGGCAAATAGAGTTAATAATGTCGGCTCTTTTCTTTCTTCATTCAAGAATAAACAGAAAAATAAAATCAAGTGTTGGTGTGAGAAGAATCCACAGTAGCCAGTTCCTGATGGTGACTTGAACTAGTCTTTCTTTGTTTCTCTAACCTCTCATCTTCAACACAAAGGGTTGAACAGTCCACGTACCTGAAAGGATGTTGTTTCCACAGTCTGGACCTTTGGAAGGATTTCTTGTGGGGCATTTCCTCCAACCCTTTAAGAAATTCCAACCAGATTGTGGTGTAACAAATATGGCGCAGACAGCATCCCCATCAGGACCACCCAAAACCTCCCTTGAAACAGAGAGGGGGGGTCTTGCTGTGGTAGCTTGGGGCTTTCATCATGGTGAGATCAAGGGCACAAACAGCCTTGGAGAGTGAATCATGTTGACAAACTCAGCTTTTGACCACGGTCCTGCTCCTGGACTCCCAGAGGTGGATGTGGTGTATAAAATAAGGAAAAGGCACTGCCACGCTAAGAGCGGAAGAGTCGGGCCAAGATTCCACTCATTTGAAGCCACTCTTCCAAAAGTATAAAACAATGGCTGGGAACAGTTTCTGCTGTGCTGGATGGGGTTCTGCTAGCGCCCCCTACTGAGCCTTTTTCTCTGTGGAGTAAGGTGTGCGCTTCAAGGTGTCAAGTTCCCTTTTTTTTATGGGTTTTGTCTTTGTAATTTGGGGAATAGATTTATTCTTTTGTGACCCCAGACACCCTTTCTATGTTTATTCATTTTGTTTTCTTCAATTTCAATCTCCTGATCTTTGTTGTGAGCCAAGTGGCTTTTTAGTTCTATGGAAATAAATGATCGTTTTACCCATGGAAACATTAGTCACCCTGCCTCCTCCTTTAAATCTCTCTCCTCTTGAGAATGTGCCAAAATCAAGGGTGCACGCTGCTCCCTTGTTCCTCTAGGGAGCACTCTCAGGACTATTTTGTGAAACCATCGTTTCTTTAGATTGAAGCATGATACTTTGCAGGCTGCAATTGTAAGTAAAATGAAGGCCTAATGGATCGGAAGCCACATCGCACAGCCCTCTCCGAGATTTCCTCTACAATAGCATTGAATGCAAAGAGATGAATGAGTTTCACCCTTCAGTGGAAATGGGGAGAAACAGCTCAGTGGACTTTTAGATAAATATTAACAGCAACCACTCAGACATGAAAGGCAAGAAATAAAACTCAAGTTCTCTTCTCTGCTAACACATTATGTCCAATTAAAAATCCATTCTCATTTTTTAAGTGAATACATTAATCTCCTAAGGAATGAAAGGAGGTGTCACAAATGTAGGGAGGGCAGTGATTCACTGCTTACTTTCCTTAACCCTGAAGAGCTAGATTCAGAAAACCAGTCAATCAGTTCCTGTGTGTCCCTAAAGCAATGCCGCCATGGCAGAGACACCTCAGAGACACCCCCAGGTTGAGGTTATTTTCCCTTTAGTGTGGGTGAGGCCTAGGACCCCTCTCACCAATGGAGTACTTATAACTGAGGAGATGGTCTTCATGTCATAATGCCACGTGTGCATCAAAACACAATGAATTTTAAAATAACAATACAAATTTATCACTGCAGAAAACACATTGCTATTAATCCACCTCAAAGTAATCCCCTGCTTCAAACACAAGTATCTCCCTGTTCCTGTCACTGTCTGAAGAAGTTTTGGAAGTCCTCTTCTGTGTCTTTAAAAGGTGCAATAAAACTATGGCGAATGCTGCTGCCAAGCGCCATCCAGTGGAAAGTCAGATTCATGAAAACATGGCAATGTGTCCTCATCCTCCTTATTCACCAGATTTGGTGCTGGGTGACTTCCGGCTCTTCCTCAAAGCTAAAATGACCACGAAAGCTAAATATTTCGAACTGATTCAGGACATTGAGGTAACCACCACAGCACAATTAGTTACTCAATCAAAAGGACGTCCAGAACTGCTTGAGAAAGTGACAAGAACAATAGGACGATATGTTCAAAGTCAGAGTATTTTGAGGGGGATTAATGGCAATGTGACTCGTGCTGTAATTTTTTAAAATGTAAGCATTTACCATCATTGCTGAAGCCACCCCGCATGGAGTCAACCTTCCAGGGCTCTGGGTTTCACATTTACGAATTCAACTGAGGACTAAAACCGCTTAGGGGAAAATGTGTCTATATCAAGCATCTTCTTGTTATTACTACCTATACAATACAGTAGAACAGCTATGTACCTGGAAGTCATAATAATTTAAAGTATATAGGAGACTGCACACAGGTGAATGCCATTTTACACAAGGGGCTTGAACATCCACAGCCCCTCACAGATCCCAAGGGCAGACTGTGTATAAGAGATACTCTCTGTCATGGCCTCCAATAATAAACTGCGCTAGGAGGAAAAGTACTGTGCAGGGCCACACAGCAGGGAGCTACAGTCTGCCTGCAGGGGGTGAGACCCACAGCTGAAAGCCAGCTGCAAACAGGGACGCAGCCCTGAAGCTCTGCTAGCAACTCCAGGTCCCCAGCTGGTTTTGACTGGCACTGATTGCCACCTGAAGACGCCCAAAGTAAAGCATTCAATGAAGCTGCATCTGAGTTTCCAACCTACAGGAAGCTGTGAGATAACAAATGTGCATTCCTTTAGGCTTCTGGGCTTGTGGTCACTTGTCATGTAGCAATGGAAAACTAATACGGCTGTGGAATATGTGACATGGATAGAGAAAGTGTGTCTGCCGGAGTTCCTATAAGGAGAGTACAAGAGCGTCATGAGCTGCTTAGGTCAGGGGCAGACTTTCCAGCAGGCTGGGATAGGTGGAAGAAAGCTACCATCTCCAAAGAGGCGTCCACATCTATTTCAAGATCATCTCTGAGAAACCCCTGACTTGTTTCCCAGATGGGGCCTTCCCAGTGCTGTGACCATTTCTGCTGGGAAGTCTGAGAAGGTGCTAAGCACTTTGTTCACCTACAAAACCCCAAAATAGTTTAATTATAAAGTACAGGGCCTGGGTTTCTTTTTCTTTTTTTCCTGTTTTCTTTCTTTTTTTCGATTTTCTCCGTTCTTTATTTTTTAAAATTTTTTAAAAATTTTAAAACTAAAAAAGAATAAAAATGATGATACAGAATTTCAAAATAATAGGAGATTAACAATGGTTAAAATCTCGCATATTGGCCAGGGATTTAGCTCAGCAGCTTAAGCGCCTGCCTGGCAAGCACAAGGTCGTGAGTTTGACCCCCAGTACAAAAAAAAAAAAAAATTTAAAAAATTGCATATTGTTATTTTCAAAGTAGTTGCTCAGATTACCAGATGAAGGCCTGTAAGAATGATCAAACAATGAAAGCACAAACCGTTTGGGCTGGTTTTCTTGAAGACACAGTGTGTCTTTCTCCAGATAACGCTGAAATGTGTACTTGCAACAACCACTTGCTCTGTATTAGGAGGTGTTATGGGCCTATAGGAGGCGGGGAGTAGAGAGAAGTTTTAAATCGTGGGGGTCTGCACTGGCAGGGGCTGCAGGCCTTGTCGGTCCCTTCTTGCTTCTCCACTTGGTGATGGGAGCTTTTTGTTGTGACATATTTCCTGCCATTACCAACTGCTCCTGTCCCCAGAGCCGAGCGATGCAGGTGTCATCCCTTTGAACCTCTAACACCCAGAGCTAAGAAAACATTTTCTCTTCACAGGTTAATTGTCCCAAGAATTTCATCGTAGCGGTATGAAGATGACCCATACATCTATCTAGGGTGAGGTAATGTCTAATGAAACATAATGGGCACAACTCCCAAGAGCAACTCCTTCTCACCAATCTGAAATTCCCATTACACTGATTTCTACTGCTTTATTCTAAATTGCAGTGGTAACACATACTTCTGTAAACACAACGCAAGCAATATAGATGGAGCAAATGAAAGTCACTGTCTCCACCCTACATTCTGTGTGAATGCCACTGCAATATCTAGAGGCAACCATTATTGAAAAGCAGGGTATGTGTGTATGTGTGTGTGTGTATGTGTGTGTGTGTGTGTGTACACTCAAAGAGAGATTCTATTTATAGAACTGAGATCACTACTTATATTTATTACTCTGCAACTTCTTAATCACTAATCACTGCCAATTCCTATAAATCCACCTCTTTATATTTAACAGTGGCTGAGTAATCCACTTCAGGAATGTACCAGTATTTATACAACATCTTCTTTATTGAACATTTAGGCTCCCCCCACTTTTTCTTCAATACAGAGGGAGAATATTTATGTTTTTATACACATATTCAAATCATTCTTTAGGATGAAGGCCAAAAGTACATGTGTGTTTCAAATGATAGGTGAGTGCTAAGCTGCTGTCTAAAGACTATCCCAGCACACACTCGCTCCTTAAAGAGAAAGGGGGCTCCATCCTCATGAGCCTGACTATGTTGAATGTCATCAGTGTTTCTCAAATTGGACATGGGTAAAGATTAAATGAGCAAATTGGTTTCTTTGCACGTGGCCTGTTCTTCTCAAGTTTCTCAACTAGATGATGGACTCGCCTTTCCTGTCCCAAGAGAGGAGGTATTATATCATTAGCATGTGTAAATGTACATTATTCTGAGGAATAAATTCTGCTTACAATATCCTTTAGCTAGCCACTGGATTTGATCAGATAGCATTTTCTTATATATAGAGAGAGTGGCTTGCAATCTTCATTTTAAAGTCATTTCTGAGATTGTTTGAGATCCAGCACAGTAAATTGGAGAATTTGCCTTTTTTTCCTATGCTCTGAAACATATTTTATAACATAGGATATTTCTGTTTCTACAAAATGTTTTAGAACTTGCTGGCCAAACTTTCTCATCTATGTGTTTTGGGGGCTGAACATGTAAAGTATGGACAGTTTTTATCTTCTAATTATGGATAAAGTTAGCTGAAAATATTAAATTAAGCAGATTCTTTGACAGCCTTCTGACACACACCAGGCATGAGCTTAGAGTCCAAGCTTGAGTGAATATAAGGTCTTACAGGAGAAGCTGCAAGAGGGTGCAAACAGAGGGGTCCAGAGAGAAGTCACTGTACCAGTCTGGCGCAAAGCTTGTTGGGTGATGTTAATTTATCTTCTTTGAATCACAAGGATACTTTAGGAGTTCTGTTCCCCTGGACTATACAACTAAACTACTCAGATGAGATTTCAGATTTCAGAGCATGGTGTCCTGTGTCCTCAAACACTTCTCAGAGGACAACAGCCATGTTATGATTTAAATTTGCAAATATGCAAACAGTTTAGCATGAAGTCCAGTTCAAAAGAGCTGATTTCTTTCTCCTAGGTCCAAAAAGCCTTTCAATTCACCTAAATGTATTTTTTTTAACAGAAGGAAAGGTACCGAATAGTGGCGTTCTCTAGTTAGTAGCCTCAAATGGTTGCCAGCTGCATGAACTTTAGGTACAATCAGGACACCATGGTCTCAACTTAATCTGGTTGTAAACAATAGGAATATTGCAAAGGTTCAGCAAATCCAGTCTGTCAAAGCTCATCTTTAGAGAGGCTGGCTTTCAATCAGCTTCCACATGTGGATCTAAAACTCTTTTTATCCTAAGATTTGGCAATTTAGAAACCCACGATGTGAAGAGGTGAATGAGTCAGCCTAACCCAGGAGTTGCTGGAACAGTGAGTAAAATGTCTACTAGTGGAATTTCAGTGCTGGCACAAGTTTGGAGCACTTCTCATTCTAGCAAACAAAAATTACTTTGTTTTACTTTCGCAGTTCATTTCATACTTTCTTTCCGTGTTTTGGCATAATTCACTGGTTCTCATGGAAGGTGAGCTTTACTTTCTATTTTAATCCAATAACTCAGAGAACCATTGTTTTAAGGATGGTTGAATTAAAATCAGCACATACAGACTCCAAGATGCCAAACATCTGTTGAATGTGAACATATTTCAGATGGACTTAATAGAGCTAGATGTTTGATATTGCCTGGGAACAGATGCTCTGTGATCAGAATCCTTCCAGAAGAACTATAGATACCCACAGCACCACATGTTGTCCGTGATCTCCCGCTGGAAATAATGTGTGTGATAACTAGTAGACACATCTGGTTATCCACTCAATGGCTGCTCTTCCATAGTAATAGAATGTCAGTTTGGGCTCCAATGACAAATGTGATGCATGGAGTTATTTTTTAAAGTTTTATTAGTATATGTTTGCAGTAATGATTGCATTCATTTTGGAGAGTTGGTATATGTACAAAACACTTCAGTTCTTTTTATATCTCTTTACCCCTCCCTTCATCTCTTGGTTCTCTTCCCACTTGCAAAAGATCTATCTCCCTGTTTCCTATTTTGTCTTTTATTTTACTTGTTAGTTTTGTTTATATGTTGGGTTTTTCATATAAGAGAAACCATGTGATATTTAAACTGGTGTGGTTAATTTCATTTAACAGTATGCATCCATTTTCCTATAAATGACTCAAATGCATCCTTCTCTATAACAGAGTACTATGTCATTGTGTATAAATACCACATTTTCTTTATCCATT
This sequence comes from Dolichotis patagonum, assembly GCA_004027295.1. NCBI lineage: Eukaryota > Metazoa > Chordata > Mammalia > Rodentia > Caviidae > Dolichotis > Dolichotis patagonum. The sequence continues at coordinate 41,958 of PVJX010006861.1, forward strand.
CATCTGTTGATGGACATAAAGCTTGTTTCCAAGATCTAGCTTTTAGGCATTGTGCTATTAAATATACTTACATATTTATCGCTGATGCCTTTAACTCTTTTGGGAAGATACCTAGAAATGGAGTAGATGGATTGAGTGGGGAAAAAAGAACCCTTCTACATTGTTGGTGAGAATGTAAAATAGTACAAACACGATGGAAGTCAGTATGGAGAGTCAAAAAATTAAAAATAGAAATTCCACTGACTGCATAGAGTCAAATACTCGTTTTACCAATCTATGTGGTGTCTGATGTTGCCCACATAGTAGAATTCCAAATACTGAAGTCTTGGCTAGAGAGTCCCAGTAAACACGTTGGTTTTCTTGTTTTCTTTTTTGTTTTGTGTTTGTTTCTCTTTCTTCTCATCTTCATGTTGTTTTATTGGCACACAGTATGGCCCTAGCCATGCAGGGACCTCCCAGAAAAGGGAATACCACACACTGCTGGCTGTGGAGAGGACAGAGAGATGGCCTGGGGCCTGTGCTGTCTAGGCAGGAGGGTTTACACCACTCCAAGCAAGTGACAATGAGTTGCAGTTGAACATGGCTCAAGTGGACACTTCACTTCTTTTGTTCTTAATATTTTATGATTACCTCCCCATTACACTTCTTTTGGGAGAAGAGTTGAGTTCATCTGAAGAGCACAGACAGAAAACTCTGACATTTACACCTTCCTTACAATAAGTTTATAGTTTCTTCCAAAACCTAGGATCTCCTGCTGTGTGCAAGCTCAATTCAGAAATGAAGACAAGAGAGGTCTTGCTAGTCAGTGGAAGACAGGTTACAGCACGGATGCCATCGCGGGTCCCTGGAGATTTTTGTGAGCATTTCACTGTGTGTGCTGACACACACTTCTGAGGGAACTAGGGATGCCCTGGGATGTCTCAGGATTTAGTGACTTCCTTCCCACAGGTTCAAAAGTGCCCAGGAGAGACTCAGGCAGGAGAACCACATGTTAATGTCCAGCCTGAAAAACTTAACAACTCAGTGAGAACCTGTCTTAAAATGAAAAATAAAATAGGGCTGGGGATGTAGCTCAGTAAAGGCTGTGGGTAAAATTTCCAGTACATTCTCCACTCAAAAAAAAATGTCCAGGAATCACATTTGGTATATTTGTGATTCTCAAAGTATAACACTACAGCGAGCCATTCAATCCGGCAGGCTGTTACTGTCACACAGGTGGCCACCATACCACACCCTTAATGTCACTCAGGTTTCCATTTCCAGTTTCTCCCTTACAAGAGCAGGATGTCAATTCCTAGGGAGGACTGGTCCCAACAGAAAGATGCAAACATCACTGCTCTACTTGGGACTGTAAATGGTGACCTGCCTACTGACCAGGTTAGGTCCTGATAACTTAAAACCTCTTTCCTGAACTCACTCCTCTCCACTTAAGTTAATGTAGCAATTGTTTCTTGTTTTTTAAATGTTTTATTTCACTGAACTTTAAAAAAAATCAATTGGCCTAAAGCTGTACGTATTTATGAGCAACAGTGTAATAATTCCAAGTACATGTAGGCATATTAGCATTTCTGTCCCCTTAAACATTTATCATTTCTAATTGCAAACATAATGGAAAGTGTGGAAACTCAACAAGCCTTGAGAATACAACATTCCTCTTCTTCTTTGCTTACTGCTGCAAACACCGGGCACCCACCTCACTCTCTAGGCATTTTATCCTCCCTTCTGTTCTTTCAGCTATACTCAAGTTCATGGTTTACTGTATGAAGGAAAGAAGCAAGTATTTCCAAACTCAAGCTCCCTGCTCAGTCCAGTCTCAAGAAGCATTATTGGTAAATAGCTGTGATTCATAGTCTTCCCAAGAACCACCCCCCATCTCATCCATTTCCATGGAGAATTAAAAATTGTTTACAAAAACAAATTTGAGAGACAGGAAGAATGTTGACAACATCAGTCATACATGTGTCTTAGCCATGTGGCTTTAATAGAACTACTGTGACACAAGACTCCAAGTCCTTTATTATGGAGAATACCCCGCATCAACTAAAATCAGTTTTGTTTTGATTAGGTCGTGTTAAAATATTTATGGAAAGGAAAAATGTTGGAGCCTTCTAGGTTTTCATGTCCTCAGCACAACACATGTTGAAATTTGATCTCCATTGTGAGGTAGGAAGAGGGCAGAAACTTAACCCAGCTCTGGTGCTTGGGCCTTTGGGAAATGACTGGTGAAATGAGGCTGTAAGAGTGGGGCCCTGGTTCAGGGGCTTCAGCTTTACAGATACAGAAGGAGTGGTCCATATTGGATGCTGTATGTTCTACGCCTCCTTGAGGCATGGCAGCAAGTCCCCAGAAGCAAAAAGGCATCTTTGGGTGTGGCTGCCCTATCTTGAACTTTAAGGCTTTCAGAATTACCAGCCAACTCAATCAGTATTCTTTATTAATTATAGCAACAGTTATAGCAACAGAAACATGGTCTGAGCCCTTTGAGTTACTGGCTGAATCCACAAGTTGTGGGTGGAGAGGCAATGAGGAAGTGAGCTAAGGCTGCATTTTCCAAGGAAATGGTAATGCTTCTCCCTGTGGTCAAACCTTCTGGGAGATGAGAGACAAGAACATGGAGTCACGGGCCCCCCAATCAGCCCACTGAAGCTGTGACAGAGAGGATTGTGGGAAGACTAGAACACACTGAGCAAGAGGGAGAGAGGACAGTGTCAGAAATGACACAACTGAGGACATGCCAGGACAGAGACCCACAGGATGCGGCTGGTGGGAGGAACACGCGAGAGTGGCCAGGGAACAGAGCAGCTGGGACTGAATGCTTGCCATGGCCAGATAAGGGAGATGGACCTGGCTGGTGATGGAGCACAGTCAGTGCATGAAACCCAGTGTGATACAGAGTCACACTTCACTGGATGAAGAGTCATGTGACATCACCACAAAGGGCCAGGCAGTCCGTGTTGTCCCTGTGACCTCACTGAGCCTTTAGGCATGAGAGTAGCTGTAGACCATGGGTGGAGCTGTATCCTAATAAAACTTGATTTAAGGAACTGCCATTTAAATATCACGTAATTTATATGTGTCAAAAATAATGCTTTTTCCTAATCATTTAAAAATGCAAAAACTATTCTTAGTGCATAGACTGTATAAAACCAGGCAGTAGGCCAGTGTCATAGTTTGCCAATTTCTGTTTTAAACAGCTGAAGACACAGGCAGGATGGAAAAGCTGGAAGGAGGTGGGGAGAAGGTCTGAAGAGCAAATCCAAGGGCCGTGAGATTAAAGATGCCCTGATCTCCACTTCCAGGCCCCGGCAGGAGTAACCAAGTGAAGTGAGCACTTCAAATTTGGGTAGCAACTGACTCCAGGGGCTGAAAAATTCATGGCATTTTGTTCTTTAAAAAATTTTATAAACACAGAATAGACTGAAAGTATTTTATTTCTGCTGTGAAAGAAAGAACCATGTTCAACAACCATAAATGATTTTGTTTTCACTTCTTACTCTCTCCACAATGGGACATCTGGGATGACTGTCTCTTGTGCTGACTTTCTAAGCACTGCCATTCAAGGAGGCTTGGGTAGAGTTGAGGGTCCTTCAAAACCTTCTGTGTTGGAAATAGCTTTGTTTGGGGTCCACTGTGAAATGTGGACCACAGGACCAGAATTAGGGATGACTGCGTTTGCTGAACTCAGCAGATAAATTGAAATTGTGCTAAAGCTGTAGAGATGAAAACCTGAGATAAGAGGAATGATTGTTTTTCCTCCTTTATTCATTTTTTAATGCAAGATTAGACAGAGAGAAAAACTGGGGAGATTTTACTTTCAGCCAGATTAGGTAAGCAGCCATAACCACACCTCCTCGGGTTTGGTTCATTGGTTCAAGATGTTATTATAAACACCAGGTATGAAATCAGTGAGCCTCTTCCATCTGGTTCCTGTCTTCACAGAACAACTAGGAGACAAAGACCGTATATAACTTTGTCATCAAGGAACTGGGCATGTCAAGGATTAGGCCATAGGGATAGCAGTAGTCAGATCAAAGCCAAGCGTTTGCAGGTGGGAGGGACAGTGAACAAGATAAGATTGCACTCTCAGGCCACATGTGTCTGGATGGCACTGTCTGTGCCTGGTGATCCTCGATCAAAACCTCCTGATGGTGCCCTTGGGCTCAGAGTGTGTTGGGGCCCGGGGAGGCGGGCAGTTCTATGTGGGCTCTGTACAGTCAGCCTGCCCGGCTCAGCACGCTGGACTCCAGAAAGGCCAGCACGTTTCTTTATTCAGTCACCATGCGGATGAATAATAATTGGACATATGGCCACTGAGATCTGTTTTCCCTTCAAAGTGCTTACTTGTCTGGCTTGAGTCAGGGTGGGATTTACAAACTGGCACTCAAGTAATGACTTTTCCACTACTGAAGTGTCAGTACATTGAAGATTAGCCCTTAATCCTTCCCTGGCCTGTGGTGACCAAACTCACTACACACAGGAATTCCAGAATGGAGCTGTAGGCTGTCCATACGGCTGTGACTTTTTTTTTTTTACAAGCTTGTATAGAATATTAGGCAATCTTTATTACCTATTTTTATAGGCAACGTAAAGAAGGCTTTGTAAATATCTTGAAACTGAAAAAGAAACTGAGCTAACCTCAATTGAATACACACACACACACATCACTCTAAGAAGGCTTACTCTTACTAATCACAAACATAAGGTATCTAGTGACCAAGCAATTTCCTGGCAAGAATACCGCAAGAAAGGTCTGGAAGGCTTTTACGCACACTGACGAGCTCCTGAGCCATAGCCAGTACCAAGCCTCTGCAGAAGGCTAGGTGTGGAGCAATTTCACACGCTCTCTGGGACTCTTCGGTTCTGCAGTGAACCTGGGAACAAAGCAGCCATAAAGTAATATGAGTCTAAATAGAAAATGGAAACATATGTGGGAAATGTTGCTGGAAAGAAACTGAACATTTGATAAATGTTAATATCAATTCCAAAGATATTTAGCCTCTCTCTCTCGGTTGACCTATAATAAGGTGAGATGGTCCATGTGTTTGGCTTACAACCAAGTGCAAGAGAATGACCCTCGCAGAAAACTGGGTTTGGAAGCCTCGATGACTAGAGAGGACCTCTGCTAAGTTACAGTCATGCCACATTCCCTGACGTGAAGCAGATAGCCGACCCAAGGTAGGTTTTTTTGGTATCGACATTTAAAATTCACAAAACAACTATTATATAAGCTACCAAGTTACAATAAGAAATCAGTGTGCTTCCTGGATCACCAAATCAGAGCTGGAAGGGATGGGTGAGGTCATCTGGTCTCAGTTCCTTCCAGGGACAAATTTCTGTCCTTTCCCAAGAAATTTCTCTTTTTTTCCCCTCCTCTTACCTGTCAGTGTTAAATGCTTTCAGGCCAGGCTGGTCACTACTGAAGAAACCTTTCTGCTGGTTAGTTACATAATAGTTTGTCCATTAAGTTTTACCATTTCTTGTTTGCCTTCTGAAGCCTCCCAAAGTGAGCCAAATTCCTTCTCCACAGGATGGCTCAGCCCCTTAGATCTTTACAGGCAGCTTAGATGTCACCCCTGGGTCCTCTAATTCACTGATAAATAGAAAACATCAAGTAAAATGGACAAGGAAGGTCCAAACACCAGTAATCACAATCACTGTGATCTGCTCTTCAGCCTCTCTGTATGGTTCTTGGGTAGACTCCTAATAGCAAGTAAATGTCACTAGCGAGTAGTGACATTTATGTCTTCTACTTCTTGGGCTTCTCATCCAGTGTGTAACCCACGAGTATGTCTGTGAGTTTGTGGATTTGGCTGGTTTTCGGCATTTTTGTTGTCCCTGTCTCCGCCTAGGCCACTGTATTGGTTTTCCAGGGCTTCCATAACTAAGCACCATACTTAGCTGGCTTAAAAACCAGAAAGTCAGCCAGGCATGGGGGCCAATACCTGTAGTCCCATCACTCTGGAAGGCTGAAGTAGGAGGATCAGAAGTTCAAGCTCAGCCTAGGAAACATAGTTATTTAGTAAGACTATCTCCAAATAAAAAATTTAAAAAAGAGTGGAGGCTGTGGCTCAGTGTGAAGTCCTTGTGTTCATTCCGTGGTACTTTGAAAACAACAAAGAACCAAACCAAACCAAACCAAACCAAACCAAATCAAGAAACAGAAAGTCATCACGTCACAGCGCTAAAGGCCGGAAGTCCAAGATGAACGTGTCTGCAGGGCTGAATTTCCATGGGTTGCAAGGGAAGCACCTGTCCCCGGCCTCCCCGTTGGCTTGAGTGTGCCATCTTTGCCCTGTGCTGTGACTCAGTATGACACCTCTTCTATGAGGACACGAGTCATATTAAATTAGGACCCACCCTCCCAGACTCATTGTGTACCTCTGTAAAGATGCTATTTCTGGCAAGGTCAGTTATGAATACTTAGGGTTTAGGACTTCAGTGTATGAATTTTGGAATTTCATTTCTTTTGCAGTGCGGGGATGGAATCCAAGGTCTTGCACATGCTAGGCAAGTGCTCTACCACTGAGCTACATGCCAGCCCCAGTATGTAATTATCATGAGAAACACAAGTCCACAACAGCCACCATCGTCTCTGACAGGGTGATTTCCAGTGGCTCTTAGCGTAGTGTCCACACCTATAGACTGCTCAATCCAGTCTCCAAAGAGGAAGAATAATTTTCTTCAATGGGAATTTTACTCTGTCATTCTCCTACTTGGTCTCTTAATGGCTAAGACATTTAGGATCCAACTCCACTGGGGCCATGTGATCTGGTTCTTTCCTGTCTCTACCAACATCACTACTGTTTTTTTCCCTCAAATAAGACTAACCAGAAAATAAGTGCTGGCATGATGCTCGTAATACAAGCGCAACTTCCAAAATAAGCCCCTGTTAAGATCGTCAGCCAGATGGAGTACACCTAGTATGTCTGCTACAACACGTAACAGAGGTGTTGAATTATAAAATAACAATATTAATATATAATTAAATATAAATAAATAATGTTATTCATATTGATAATATTTAAAATAAATGATAATATAAATTATAGTTCATTATTTGCACATATGCAAGCTGGCACTTTGGACAAGAGGTAAGTACCTGTGTAAACAGATGAAGTCAAGATTCACTGCAGAATGACCAGTCGAGTACAGACACAATGCATGAATAACCTGCATACTTGATAATAAACAGATGTGCTTGTGTCTAATGTGAGTCTTCGTAAGTCAATACATCATGTCCTGTAATGAGTAGGATACATGGACAGAAAATTCTTGTTTAAAGAGGGTCTATTACTGGACAAGAGAGATTGGGGCCAGTGGTTCTACAGGAAGTGGAGTCGCAAGAAATTCAGGCTGTATTTTGGGGTTTGGAGAGTTATGATGATGTTCCAGAAGATGAAATGACAGCTTAAATAAATGGAGATTTTCACACACAAATAAATGAATAAAAATAGACTGTTGTACACGAATAAATGTAGGTTGTTGTACTGGAAAAAACAAGACACCCCCTGAACATAAGCCCTATTGTGTCTTTCAGAGAGAAAATTAATGTAAGACCCACTCTTATTTTGGGGAAATAGGGTGGCATCTCCTGGCCCCCACACACTTGTCACACTAACCTTCCAGTTCTAACACTGCCAGAGGGGCTGGTCTTTGGTCTTTGTGCATTTTCTTCTACTTGTAATAATTTTTATTTCTCAAAACTTTCTGGTCTCCCATCACTGTTGCTCTCCTCCTTTTATTTCTTTTAATCACAGCCTTTAGAATACTTCTCATCATTTTGTGTTTATTTGATTTTGTCCTTTTTTTCTAACACAGAGCAGATTTTATCTGAGGCTTATTTTTATGTTTCTTATATCTAATGCAGGACCCCACATGCGGGCACTCCAGCATTACTGAATGAAGGACTGGGATCAATGTTGAATGCTAAAGACTCGGCAGTCTAATCTTGTTCGTACTGTAAGGGGAATGCCCTGAAATTTTTTTTAGCATTTAACTATGTTTAAAGTATATGTTATATTTCAAATTTTTCTCTTATTCACATACTTCTCTCTGATAAAACTCTCCTTTCGTTTAGGTAAGGCATTCCCTTCCACATGGCCACATTTTCTCTGACGAGATACGGGTAATCTCACATTCATTACTGCACTTGTTCTAAGAATGAGCTTGGGATAAAATTCTAGCTCATGAGATAACGTTTTCTGGAAAAAATTTCCCATTTTAAAAGGGGCAACAGGGGGGAAGAGGACACATTGGGAAAAAGAGGACACATTGCTGTTTCTGCAGAAGAATGTGAGCACTGTGGGGTCAGCTTGTAAACTGAGTGCCCAGAATGTGAGGCTGTCAGAGAAAACAAGGAGAGAGGGACCCTGGAGATCCTGAGCTTCTGAACTATCCCTGGGAGAGCTCAGCATGCCTTCCTAAGGGCTTAAGACTGAGGAGTCAGATATTTCCAATGCAGTTGAAGACCTTCTCGGTGACTGTGCTCATCAGATTATTGACGTTTGTTTTTGTATCCAGCTTCTTAGATGTCCAAATGGAACTGGGTTCAAAGGTTGGTCTGCATGTTCTTTGGAGGAAGAGTTATGATTTCTTTTTTCAGTCTATTCAACTAACAAAGACCTTTAGTTTGCCTCCTGACACTGCTTTGCCTTCCTGGCAAACACCAAGCTCAGGGATAAAACAGCATTAATTTTGATGCTGTTTCCAAGGCAGGGTGGAACACAGCACAGCAAAGGGTAACAGTTCATGGTTCCAGATGACAGCAAAATCAACAAAAGCAGACACAGTCTCTTTCTGTTCCTTATATTATATCCAGTCTAGTGGGATCAGGGTGGTAGCAATCCACCCAGTGGACTGATCCAGCAATCATCTATCTTTAACCCCAGCACCCTTAATCCCAGTGTTAGATTATGAATCAATTGCATGCTCTAGATTTAGCCACTTCTAAGAAGTACACCTTCCATGACCGCGTGAGACTTTGGGGAACATTTAGGCATAAACCATTATAGCCACCCTCTTCTTCGTACAATTTGGAGGCAAGGTCTTCCTAAATTACTGAGTTGCCCAGGCTGAGCTCAGGATTGTAAGCCTCCTGCCTCAGCATTCTATCTTCTTAAAAATAGAGTTTTATCTTCCATGAAAATTTTGTTAGAATTCTTCTGGGAAATAGTCCAACTAGATAGTCTGGCAGTCTTTCAGAAGCAGATATTCTAGTGACTTTCAAATTTTTTGTATGGCTTTGAGTCTTAATTTTCCACTTCTTCCCAAGTTGTTCTTTGTAGTTAATTTATTCCTGGGGATAAATTTGATTTATCTATATTTTCAAATGTATTTCATGAGTTTGAAAGCGATATTTTCATAAAATATTTAAATGCCCTTTATATCTGTAGGTGTATGATTGTCTTCATTCTTAATGTTGCATATTTGTACTTTCTCTAGCTTGAAAACATCATACCATAATTTGCATATTCTTTTTTTTTTTTTGGCTATACTGGGATTGAACCCAGGCCTTCACACTAGCTATACCCCAATGACCTCTTCCTCCATTTTAAAATTTTAAGACCAATCTCCCAAAGTCTCTAAGTTGCTCAGGCAGGGCTCTAACTTGTGATCCCATTGCCTTAACCTCTTAGATTGTTTGGATTACAAGCATGTGTCACATAATAAAAACTGATTTTATTGATCAGGTCTACTGAGATTTTTGTTTAAATTGCATTAATGTCTGACTTCATTTCATGTCCTTCATGAAATAGTGACTCTATTACTTTCACAAGTACTGATATTTCTACTTACCAGGCTTGTCTTTCCAGTATCTAAAGCTGATTTCTCTATCTGTTCCCGTCTTTGAATACTGCATCCTAGAATTCTAGCTGCAAATCTCTTTTCTGCATTTCCATAAACCTCCTAGATGATGTTACCCAGAGAGTCTATGTGAACAATGGTTCTGCATCTTGGGTTTAGATCTAGCATACTTAGAATCGAATCCCACTTCTACCACTTGATATCAACATTGACCACAGGAAGCAGAAGTTTATTTGTCCCCAGATTTCTGAAGAAATAGTACTTACCAGCCAGGCTTCCCATTGCGGGGTACAATAGTAGATGTCTACAATTTAAAAATAGATTACGGCTTCAGGGGGCACAGTGCATGGTCATCTGACTCCAAGGCAGGAACAGCATGGTGGATGCATGTGGTGAATTGAAAACTGCTTAGCTCATGGTGGCCCAGAAGTGGAGTAGGGCACAGTACCATAGGGGACAGGTGAAGCACCAGACATACACCCCAAGGTCCACCTCTATGACCACCCAGACACACCGGAACTGTGTTTTAACAGTTCCCAGTACAGATCCCAGCACCAATCAGGTTGACATGATCAAGCTTAACTATCAAAATTGCCAACTTCACAGAACTGTTGTGAGAATGAATTGAATTAATATATGCAAATCCCCTAAGAACAATGCCAGGACCATGGTTCAGTATTCTATGAATATTAAGCATTGTGACAAATATCTAGCTCCTTGCTTTATATAAGTATTTATGCTAATCATCACTCTCCTGGTTCTCTTTCAGGTTAATGGACCATCATGAATTTTACTGGACTCCCTGCAAGGGCAAGATTTTATCTCTTGCCCTGTGAAGTCTCTCCAGCACCTCAGCAGTCTCTGGCACATAGTAGGTGCCCAAAAAGCATTGCATATGTAATTCTCTATGAATAATATGTTTTCCATAGCCCATGAACACAATGTTATTATTTCTGGAAAGTTTAAAACCTGAGTCTTAATAACAGAGTCAGTCATATATGATCATGAAAGTTGGGGGGAATAATCAATAGATGAATGGAAGCAATACATGCATTCTAATTAAAAAGGCATAAAGTATGGAATCAATAGTTGATTAAACCTATGAATATAAGTGAAACTGTAAAAGGAAAATGCACTTATGTTCAATAGCAAAAGATGGAAGAAATAAAATTTAATAGCTCAGTTACCACATTAAATATGAGCTGACTGAACTCTTTCATTAAAAATAAATATAGATTGCAATTTTTAAAAACACTGCTATGTACATTTAATATAAAATTATAAATAAAGTTTGAAACCAAAGCAATATAAAAAAGATACCAGGAAACAGCAACCAAAAATAGAATAGAGGCTTAACTTGCGATGTCATGAAAGATAGTGCTCAAGACTAAAGGCACAGATGTGCTAATGGGAATATGAAATCATGATGAGAGGCATGATTTATGAGGCTACTGTTCCTAATACTCCTCTCTCATGTCCCAGAAAGCAAGTTAAAGAATGAAGCACCCAATAATACAGCACGTGAACTCACAAAGTAAAACATGTTCCAAATGCAAAGAAAACTTCACCAAGTTGTACTTGCAATTGGCCATTTTGACATCTTGCAGTTTGGTACAAAAAATATTTAGATTTTTATAAGGCCCTGGGCCCTCTGGTGCCATAATCCAATTGCACTTGGGTAAGATCATCTGACAACAGATATAGGTGGGAATGTGTGCATTGACACGGGCTGTTCAAGATAATTTATCAGAGATAAATTCTGAATTAAAGAAAAATTGAAAGAGAAAATACATACTGTCTTTTAACAGTGGAACATTGGATAGCTGCATGAAGACTTAAATATTTTTTAAATTTTATTTTAAAGAGGGTAAAATTAAACATAACAGAACAAAACAGATCATTAGAAAATAATATGAGACACAGAGTTCAAAGCAAGACAACAGGAGATTTTCATCGTCTATCATATTGCCTCTTGTTTTCTTCCAAATAGTTGTCCATATCTTCACAACAGTGAATTCATACAAAATAGTATAAAACTGATCAGAACAGGATGATGTGGGCATTTTAGGTGTTCAAGACCAGACAATAGGGAAGTCAACAATGCCTGCCAAAATGTCTCTCGTTCTCTTCAAAATAGCTGCCCATACCTTCATGTATGTTGAAATTAAACAATACAAAACAGACTAAAGTCACTCTTAACAAAGAATGATAGTATTGCTGGATTTCACATCATGATGCCACGGAATCAAGACTGGGTACCTTAGTGTCTCTTTTTCTTCAAAGTAGCTGTTCATTTCATTGTGCATTATATAATTGATTCTCATAAACTTTTTAGAAGTTCTATGCATGCATGAGTCTCTACATGTATAACTATTCTTTCTGTATTAGAGGGAAAATCAAAACAAAACAAGACCAAAAAAAGAGCAAATTCCTAGAAAAACATGAAACGGAAAAGACAATAATAGCAAAGAGCCCAGAACACTGACAATATAGGCCTTCAAAACAAGGTGGTATGAGCATAACTAGGGTTGTTATTTTACACAATGATCTTCAAGAGTTCCTCAGATCACCATACAATAATATGCACAATTGTTCCAGTCCTATGAATGTTAACTATTTTGTTCCAAGAACTTACAGAATTTGTAGCACAATCATCTTAGCTATCCTAAGTGTGTTTATGTAATTTTAGATATTTTTTCTCTTCCCTTCCTTTTTCTTTTTCCTCATTTTCCCTGAGATATTATTTTTCCCCTTTAAGCAAATTCTTATCCTTGCACTGTAATTATTGAGTGTTTTTTTGTATCTTATGTATTCTTACAATAGGGAGACTATATGGTATTTACACATGTAAGTTTATTTCACCTGTGAGTATGGTCTCCAGTTGCATCCATTTATTTATAAATATCTCAATGTGATCATTCTTCATAGCTGAGGAGTACTCCATCGTATAAAAATAACACATCTTTTTTATCCATGCCTCAGGTGATGGGCACTTAGGTTGTTTCCAAGATCTGGCTATTACAAATTGTGCTGCTATAAACATGAGTGCACATACATCACTGTGGTATGATGTTTTCAGTTCTTCTGGGAATATTCCTAGAAGTGGAATAGCTGGGGTCAAGTGGATCTTCCAATCCCAGCTTTTTGAGAAACCTCCAGACTGACCTCCACAGTGGTTGCACCAGTCTGCACTCCTACCAACAGTGCAGAAGTGTTCCTTTTTCCTTGCAGCCTCTCCAGCATTTGTTATTGGTAGTTTTCTTTATCCTGGCCATTCTTTCTGTTGTGAGATGAAATCTCAGGGTCGTTTTAATTTGTATTTCTCTAATGACCATGATGCTGAATTTTTTTCATGTATTTATTTGCCATTTGTATTTCTTTGTCTGAAAACTGTGTATTCATTTCATATGCTCATTTTTGGAATGGGTCTTTGAATTTGGGAGATCTGATTTTTTAAAATTCTTTATATGTTCTAGACAAAAGTCCTTTGTCTGAGGGATTGTTCACTAAGATTTATTCCCAATATGTTGGTTTTCTTTTCACTATGGCGGAGATTTCTTTTGAAATCAACAACTCTTTAATAGGATGCAATCCCAGTTATTGATTCTGTGAAGCATTTCTCGTGTGGTTTGATTCTTGTTCATGAATTCTCTACCTACCCCTACGTCTTCAAGATTTCTACCTACTCTGTCTTCCAGCAGATTTAGTTTTACTGTTTTAATATTTAGATCTTTGATCCATTTTGACTTTAGTTTAGTACATGGTGATAGGCGTGGGTCTAGTTTTAGTTTTTGGCATATGGAGAGCTAATTTTTCCAGCACCATTTATTTTTTTATTTTTTAAATTTTATTTAAAGAGAAAACAAAACAAAAGAAAACAAACAAAATAGAAAAAAGGGTAGCAACAATACAAAATTCCAAGGAAAAAGAAGAAAAGAACAAAAAATACTAAGAAATCATTACTTGATAACTTACATACTGTCATCTTGGAAATAGTTGTTCGAGTTACAAAGTTAAAGCATACAAAGTACACATTCAAACAGTGAGACTGTTAATAGTTCTGCTCCATGATCTGACAAAAACAGTAATATGGTCATTTATCTTACACACTTAAACATACATGAAATTATATCCATTAGAGCACTCTCTTTTCCTCTCTTTTTTACAGTAGCAATTACACATTTTGGGTTTTATTACTCCTACATTTCTTATTACTTTTTACACTAGAGACACAATGCAATATTTATAAATATGATTCTTATTTATTTCACTAATGAGGATAGTCTCAAGTTGTCTCCATTTACCTATGAAGGCCTCAAGATCATCCTTCTTCATAGCCAAGTAATACTCCATTGTATAAAAATACCACATCTTTTTCATCCACTCTGTGGTTGATGGGCATCTTGGTTGTTTCCAAGATTGAGCTATTACAAATTGTGGTGCTATGAACATGGTTGCACATATATCCCTGTGATATGACCTTTTCAGTTTTTCTGGGAAAATACCCAGGAGGGGAATAGCTGGGTTGAATGGAGGTTCCAGTCCAAGTCTTCTGAGAATTTTCCATACTGATTTCCATAGTGGTTGCACCAGTCTACTCTCCCACCAACAGTGGAGCAGTGTTTCTTTTTCCTAGCAGCCTCGCCAACATTTGTTATCAGTTGATTTCTTGATGTCAGCTATTCTTTCAGGAGTGAGATGAAATCTCAGTATTGTTTTAATTTGCGTTTCTTGAATGACCAGTGATGGTGAACATTTCTTCATGTATTTGTTTGCCATTTGTATATCTTTATCTGAGAAATGAGTGTTCATCTCAGATGCCCATTTTTGGAGAGGGTCTGTGAATTTGGGCAGCTCGATGTTTTTCAATTCTTTATATGTTCTTGATATAAGTCCTTTCTCTGAGGGGTTGCTGGCTAAAATTCTTTCCCATTCTGTGTGTTTTCTTTTCACTCTGCTGGTGATTTCTTTTGAAGTACAGAAACTTTTCAATAATATGAGATCTCAGTTGTTGATTCTCTGAAGCGTTTCCAATGCAGTTTGTGTTTTGTTCATGAATTCTCTACCTACCCCTATATCTCTAAGACTTCTACCTACCCCATCTTCCAGTATATTTAGTGTTTCTGTTTTAATGTTTAGGTCTTTGATCCATTTAGACTTTAGTTTTGTGCATGGTGATAGGCATGGATCTAGTTTCAGTCTTTTGCATGTGGAGAGCCAATTTTTCCAACACCATTTATTAAAGAGGCTATCCTTCTTCCAGTGAACATGTTTAGCCCCTTTGTCAAATATCAGGTGCCTGAGTGTTTTTGTACTTATACTTGCATCTTCTAATCTATTCCTTTGGTACTCAGGTCTATTTCTTTGCCAGTATCATGCTGATTGTATCACTGTGGCTTGGTAGTACAGTTTCAAGTCAGGAATTGAGATGCCTCCTGCCTTGTCTTTATTGCCCAGAATTGCCTTTGCTATTCTAGGTTTCTTCTGTTTCCAAATGAATTTTAGGAGTGTTTTCTCTAGATCTGTGAGGTATGTCAGTGGTATTTTGATTGGGATTGCATGAAATCTGTAAAACAGTTTGGAGAATATGGCCATTTTCACAATGTTGATTCTTCCTAGCCAAGAGCAAGAAGTATCCTTCCATTTCCTAATATCCTCTTCAATCTCCTTTCTTAGCATAGTATAATTTTCAGCATATAGGTCTTTTACATTCTTAGTTAGGTTGATTCCTAAGTATTTCATTTTTTTAGATGTTATTGTGAAGGGCGATATTTCCATAATTTCTCTCTCGGTGAGTTTCTTATTTGTGTATAGGAGTGCTATTGATTTTTGAGTCTTGACTTTGTAGCCAGCTACACTGCTAATTTGTTTATTACCTCTAGCAGTCTTAATGAAGTTTTTTGGGTCTTCTATATAGAGTATCATGTCATCTGCAAATAGTGATGATTTAACTTCTTCCTTTCCTATCTTTATTCCTTTTATTTCTCTCTCTTTTCTGATTGCCCTGGCTACTGTTTCCAGAACTATATTGAAAAGGAGTGGTGATAGTGGACATTCTTGTCTTGTTCCTGATTTTAAAGTGGAAGCTTTTAGTTTTTGTTCATTTAGTACAATATTGGCTGTTGGTTTGTCATAGATGGCCTTTATAAGGTTGAGGTAGACACCGTGTATTCCGAGTTTCTGAAGGGTTTTTATCATGAACATGTGTTGGACTTTATTGAAAGCTTTTTCTGCATCTATTGAGATGACCCTGTGTTTTTTGTTTTTGGCTCTGTTGATGTGGTGTATCACATTTATTGATTTGTGTATGTTAAACCATCCCTGCATTCCTGGAATGAACCCCACTTGGTCATGATGTATAATCTCCTTGATGATTTGCTGCATTCTATTTGCCAGTATTTTATTGAGAATCTTTGCATCAGTGCTCATTAGTGATATTGGCCTATAATTCTCATTTTTGGCTGGGTCTTTCTCTGGTTTTGGTATGAGAGATGCTTTCCTCTAGGAATGATTTAGGGAGGACTGCTTTCTTTTCAATTTCATTGAAGAGTTTAAGGAGTATTGGCATCAAATCTCCTCTAAATTTCTTGTAGAATTTAGCCATGAATCCATCAGTACCTGGACTTTTCTTTGTTGGCAAGTTTTTTATTACGTTTTCAATTTCAATAGCTGATATTGATTATTCAAAATTGCTATATCTTCTTGGTTGAGGTTTGGCAGTTCACATGTTTCTAGAAATCTGTCCATTTCCTCTGTGTTTTCTTCTCTATGTGAGTAGAGATTTTCAAAGTAGATATTCATGATCTTTTAAATTTCCATGGGATCTGTAGTAATTTCCCCCTTTTCAGTCCTTATTGCATAAATTTGGGTTTTTTCTTTATAAGGTTAGCTACAGTTTTGTCAATTTTGTTTATTCTCTCAAAAACCCAGCTTTATGATTCATCAATTCTTTGTATTGTTTTTTTAGTTTCGATTACATTGATTTCTGCTCTAATCTTTACTATTTCCTCTCTTCTATGAGCTTTGGGTCCAACCTGCTCTTCTTTTACCCGTAACTTCAGATAAAGCATTAGGCTGTTCACTCGTGCTCGCTCTATTTTCTTGACACGATCATTTATTGCTACATATTTCCCTCTAAAGACTGCTTTCATTGCATCCCACATACTACAATAGGTTGTTTCCTCATTTTCATTAAACTGTAGGTATTGCCTTATTTCCTCCTTAATTTCATCAGCAGCCCACTAGTTGTTCAAAAGGTTGTTGTTTAATTTCCATGTATGCATGCAGGTTGTGCAATTTCTTCTGCCACCAACTTCCAACTTCAGTGCACCATGGTCAGACAGTATACATGGGATAATTTCAATACCCTCGCATTACCCAAGAATGCTTTATGGGATAATATATGGTCTATTTTGGAGAATGTCCCGTGTGCAGCTGAGAAGAATGTGCATTCTATTGTGGTTGGGCGGAACACTCTGTAAACATCTACTAAGTCCAGTTGCTCACAAGTATGATTCAGTTCTATTATTTTTTGCTGACTTTTTATCTAGTTGATCTATCTCTTTGACCAGCACCATTTATTGAAGAGATTATCTTTCTTCCTGTGGACATGTTTGGCTGCTTTAGCAAAGGTAAGGTGGCTGAGTGTGTTTGTACTTGTAGTTGTACCTTCTAATATATTCCATTGATCTGCAGGTCTGTTTTTATTCCAGTACCATGCTGATTTTGTTATAGTAGCTTGGTAGTATAACTTCAGGTCAGGGATTGTGATGTCTCCTGCCTTGCCTTTGTTGCTCAGAATTGCCTTTGCTATTCTAGGTCTTTTCTGGTTCCAGATGAATTTTAAGAGTGATTTCTCTAGAAATGTGAGGTATGCTAGTGGTATTTTCACTGGGATTGCTTTAAATCTGTACAACAATTTTGGGAGAATGGCCATTTTCACAATATTTGTTCTTCCTATGTCTTTCCATTTTCTGAGGTCTTCTTTGATTTCTTTTTCAGGGTATTATAATTTTCACTGAATAGATCTTTTACTTCTTTTGTCAGATTAATTCTAATTATTTCATTTTTTTGGATGCTATTATAAAGGGTGTGGCTTCTCTTGTCTCTCAGTGGTTTTGTTGTTAGTGTATAGGAATGCTATTGATTTTTGAGTGTTGATTTTGTATTCAGCTACATTACTGAATTTATTTATTATACCTAAGAGTCTTTCAATGGAGTTTTGTGGGTCTTCTATGTAGAGTATCATGTCATCTGTAAATAATGATAATTTAACTTCTTTTTTTTCTATCCTTACTTCTTTTATTTCTCTTTCTTGTCTAATTCCTCTGGCTAGTATTTCTAGCACTATATTGAATAGGAGTGGTGATAATGGACAGCCTTGTCATTCCTGATTTTAGGATAAAGGCTTTCATTTTTTGGCTACTTAATATGATGCTGTCTGTTGGTTTGTCATGGATGGCTTTTATCATACTGAGGTAAAGACAATCTATTCCAATTTTCTGTAAGGTTTGTTTTTTATCATGAATAAGTGTTGGACCTTATCAAAAGTTTTCCCTGCATCTATAAAAATAATCCTGTGGTTCTTATTTTTGGCTCTATTACTCTTTTGAAGAACCAACTCTTTGATTCATTGATTCTTTGTATTGTTTTCTTAGTCTCTATTGCATTGATTTCTGCTCTGACTTTTAATTTCCTCCCTTCTTTTGGCTTTTGTGATTCAGTTCTGTCATTTATTTTCTGATTTTCTGTCTATTTGATCTGTCCCTTTGTGTCAATGGTGTGTTAAGGTCTCCTGTTATAATTGTGTTATTGCTTATTTGATTTTTCATTTCTGTTAATATATGTTTTATATAGCTGGGTGCTCCCAAGTTTGGTTCAAAGATATTTAAGATTGTTGTCTCTTCCTCTTGAAGTTTTCCCCTAACTAGTATGTAGTAACATTCTTTATTTCTTTGGATCATTCTTGGTTTGAAGTTCACATTGTCTGCAAACAGAATAGCTACTCCTGCTTTTTTGGGGGGGTGGGGGGAATTCCTGTTGTATGAAGTATTGTTTTCCATCCTCTGACTTTCAGTATATGAGTTGTTTGGGGTAGATGGGTTTCCTGTATATAGCATATGGTTGGATGTTGTTTCTTGATCCATTCTGCCAGTCTGTTTCTTTCCTTCTTCTTTTTTTTTTTTTTTTTGTAAATCGAGGCCATTTACATTAATGGCTATAACTGATATACATTGGTTTACTTTTGACATGTTATCTTTCTGCTGTTGATTCTTTACCTTTCTCCTCTGTGTTATTGTTTGCCTTGCTTAGTGGTTTTTTCCTGTGTTGGTCTAGAATGTCTTTCAGTATTCTTTGCAGGGTTGATTTGGTGATCGTGAAGTTTTCTAGCTGTTCTTTGTAATGGGCATATCTTATTTCTCCATCCATTTTAAAGGACAGTTTTGCAGGATACACCACTCTAGATTTGAATTCATTTTCCTTTATGATTTGAAATGCTTCACTCCATGCTTTTCTTGATTTCATTGTTTGTGTTGAGAAGTCTGCCGTGATTCTGATAGGCTTTCCTTTATAGGTGATCTATGTCTTCTCTCTAGCAGCTTTTAATATTCTGTTCTTATGTTGGATTTCTGGGATGATGATTATTATATGTCTGGGTGTAGTTTTATTTTGGTTATGGTTATTTGGAGTTCTATATGCTTCACGGATCTGTATATCAATTTTCTTTCCCATGTTTGGGAAATTTTCAGCTATTACTTCTGTAAATAGCCTCTTGATATCATTTGTGTTGTCATCTCTTTTTTGTTTATATCTGTCCATCTTATGTTGTTTACTTTGCATCATCTGGCAGTTGTTGAATTGTTATTTCCTGTTTTCTTGTTATTTTTAAAAGATCTTTCCTTCTTGTTCACTAGCTGAAATCTTGTCTTTGATGTCTGAAAGTGTATCTTCACTTTCATTGAGGTGGTTTTGCCCACTTTTGATGGAATTTTTGATTTCCTGTATATCTCTTTGAATCTGCTTCATGCATTCTGTTTGTTTCTTACATTGTTCATTCAGAGTGTCCATCATTTTGCATTGTTCCTCTAATTTTTAGACATCTTTTTTTGGGGGGGGGTATTGTGGATTGAATTCATGACCTCACACTTAACAAGCAGGTGCTTATGCCATTTAGCTAAATCCCCAGCCTTTCTAATTTTTTAACTAGGTTTTCTTTAGATGTGTTCAGCATTTCTTTCATTACATTTATCATTTCTTCTTTTACCTGGGAGATTATTTCTGATCTGAGGTTTTTTATAGCTTCCCAGAATTATTTGTTTGCTTCAGTTGTTATCATTTCAAGAATTTCATGTGTATGGATTATGGCTTCTTTTGTGTCCATGTCTCCTAGGCTTGCTTGGGTTTGACTGGATGTTTGAGATTGCATTTTGCTCTTTCATTTTGTCATTTTCCTATATTTCCTGGATTCAAGTGATGTTTCAAAGCTTTCCCAGTGCACTGAGAATTACCTGGCCCACTTTTGGCTCCCTGGGCACAGTGCAGGCAACTGCTAGCCCCTTGGAGCTCATGGGGTGTGACCCAGTTAGGCCCGAGGAGACCTTCAGTGCATCCTCTAGTGATTTCGGGCACGGGGCATGGTCTTACCACGTGAGCGTGATGTCCCAAGGATTCTCTGTGTCCTGGGACTCAACGCATGCACATTCAGTGCTTAGGGATGAATTGAGATCCCTGCTAGCTGCTTAGAGTTCGCTGGGCATAGCCCAATTAACCCTGCAGGGACCTCCCATGCTAAAGACTTAAATATTGTGTTGTTTAACTTAAATGATTAATGCAGAAGAAATTAAGAATGCATTCCAGGAAATTAATAATAGAAAGCTAAATAACTCAAAAGAAAATTAAAAATGAGGATTAATAAAGATATAATATAATTCTATTAGTGTAGGAAAATTGGATAAGTAGATTTTAAGAAGATCTGGATCTAAGGAAAAAGAAAGAAAAATACAGAAAAGACAAAGAATTAGAAAAAAATAATATAATTTATAGTAGCACTATTCATGATGACAAAAAGACAGGACTAATCCATGTGTTTGCTTATAGATGAATGAATTGTGGCACAGATAATTCAGTGGAATATTATTAAACCTTAAAAAGAGAGGAAACTCTGTACCCCATGGATAATACTTGAGGACATTATGCTAAGTGAAACAGACCAGTCATGAAAAATCGAGTGCCAAGCTGGAGTGTTGGCATACACTTGTAGTCCCAGCACTCTGGGATGCTAAGCCAGGTGATCACAAGTTTGAGTCTAGCCTATAAAATGCAGTGACTTAACAAGACCTGATTCAAAATAAAAATAAAAATAAAAAAGAGTGGACATGTATCTCTGTGTAAGACTCTGGGTCCAATGCCTTTACTGGAAAACAACAGAAACAATGTGGCCAATGTCATATGATTCTACTTCCATGAAGTACCTATGACAATCAGATGCATAGAATCAGAGAGCAGACTGGTAACCAGCAGAGGCTGGGAGGGAGGAAATGTGAAGGTCTTGTTCAGTGGGTGCAGTGTCAGTGCTGTAAGATGAAAGCATTCTGGAGACTACACTGCTGATGGCCACACAGCAAGGTGAATGTGCTTCCAACCTTTGAGCCTTACACCAAAAATGGTTAAAATGTGTTTCATCACAATTTTAAAAATTTAAAGAGATACTAATGCAGGAAGGGGTATTTTAAGATAAAACTATGTTCAACTCAGTGACAGATTTCAAAGGTAGAGGAAATAGATGATTTCTCAGCACAATAAATTCATCCATATGAACTCTAAGAGGAGTATGAAACACTGAATATCATCTTGGAGACTGAAAAAGTAATCACGTATTTATCATTGTAAAAGACCACATAGCTGGCAGACTCACAACTAAGTGATTATATTTTAACCAGAACAAATAGTTCTAGGTGATTCAAACTGTCCAGAATCACACACTAGTATGTCTCAACCTCAACATCTCCTGCAGAGCTGAAAGAAGACTGATGCTGGGTCATACCTGAAGAAGTTTCCGTGAAGGAATCTGGAATGGAATTTGAGCATTAAGACTGTTTTAAAAATTTCTAGTATGACGCTGATGTACAGCAAACCTTAGTAATCAGTATTATGAGCAAACATAGAAAAATCTCAAGCGCCATTTACTCAAGCCTTTCATGATCCAGAAACCTGACTTCTAACAACAGAATAAAAACAAAAAGAGAGAAAAACTTTAGACCTCTCTTACTTCATGCAACAGTCGCATAAGTTCAAATTAAATACTTTGACCCTCTTGGTAAGCACCTTCCTCTGGCATGAGCCAAGGAGAGAAACAGAAATGGGCCCCTGAGATCCAGCCACGGCCGTGGTGGAACCCAGGAGTCTGCACAAAGAAGCAGTTTGCCTGCCCTCTTGGTAAGCGCCTTCTTCTGGCATGAGCCAGGATGAGACCCAGTAGTGTCTCTTGAGCCTACCAGTACGTGGGCTTGGAATCAAACACCCCTCTCCGTTAGCAACTGGGGAGAGAGGTCCGAGCATCTCTTGGCAGGATGACTGTATACAGCATAGCAAATATGGGGGTCTCCTCTATCTTCTCTATGAAAGCAAGTGTTGTTTTCAGTTTTGTTTCATTATGATTAATTGCTTTACTCTATTCAATATTCTCTTTTGATTGATTTTATAATGTTCTTTGATTTGATTTTGCTATACTTAATTGACTAGACAACTATTGTGAAGGTAATGAGATATACTATGGTACTATTACCATTATCCCGGTAACCTGCTGTGAAGTTCTGAACCAAATTCACTGCACTGTCTCAATTGGCTTTGTTCTGTCTTGTTCTGTTGTATTTCTACTACCTTCAAAAAAACAAAACAAAACAAAACAAAACAAAACAAAACAAATTAAATATTTTCACGTAGAATTTTGCAATTTATCCAAAGAATAAGGCAATATGACAGAGTAAGATTTACTGCAGATTGCAAAGGTAATTCAATAGCAGGAAATGTATCTACATAATTGTTTACATTAGTAACTGTTAAAAAAACAAATCTACTGGTCCTAATACCAGGCTACACAACAAAATGAATGTGCTTCTAAAGATAGAGCATTTGACAAAATCCATTAGGTGTCTCTATCCTTCCTAATAAAATCATAGACTAAGTACATATAGTAGGAAACTATCTCAAAATAATAAGTATTCTTTACCCCAAACCAATTCTTACTGTTTTCTAAATGGTTAAAAGTTAGAATGTCTTTGATTATATCCAAAAATTAGGGATGTCCATGGGTGCCATTCTTATTTAACATAGTTGTAAAACTTTTGGTAATGAAATGATTAATGAATAAACTGGCATTCATATTGGCAGAGATAGAATGATTTCTTAAGGCAATATTTAATTGTTAAAATTTTAACTAGAAAGTACAAGACATCCAAAGCTACTAAAAAAGTGAAGGGCCTGGGGGATATAGCTCAGCAGCTCAAGTGCCTGCCTGGCAAGCACAAGGTTGTGAGTTCAATTCTTGGTACAAAACAATAAAGAAAGAAAGAAAAAGAAAAAGAAAGGAAGAAAAAAGAAGAAAAGTGAGTAAAAGATATATATTGGTAATTTGTAGTAAAACAATGGCAAATAAATAAAAAACAATAAAAAGGTGCTTGAATTCACTAGTAGTCAAGGAAATAAAGCCTAATTAATTTAAGGAAGTTAATGATAATGAAATAAAGACTGGAGGTGTGTGTAGTCAGTGGTTGGCCATGTGCTTAGCATTCATGAAGGCCATATATTCAGTTGTCAGTACAAATAATAAGGACAGAGACGATGGTGACATAGTGCTACATACTCATAGTTGAGTAGAACTAAATAAAAATACCTACAGCTGTTGATGGTTAAGGGTTGTGGAAAAGGTACTATTACATTGCTGACAGAAAGCTACAATGCTTATCTTTTAATCTGACAATATCTATTAAAATAACATATGACTTTTAACCTAGAAATTCACTCCTGGGAAAATTTTCTCTAGAAACAAAAGCCACAGCACATAGGACTTGACACAATGAGAGACTAATTACAGCATTATTAGTAGTAGCAAAAAACTGAGAATAATTCAGTGCCCATGCAAGGAACAAATTAGATGTATACCAGATTAAAAGAATCTAAAAACAAACAAACAAACAAACAACAGCAACAACCCTAAACCAATACTCCATGTTTTCTAAATGGTTTAAAAGTTAAGATGACTTTGATCATAATACAAAAATTAGGGATGTCTATAGGCAACATTGTTATTTAACATAATTACACACATATACATGTATTTCAATTGTTGTAAAAAACACAAAAGCACTTCTTCTTAGTGTAAAACACTATGTGTGTGAGAAACAGAATTATGTTTATGTATAGGACCACGTTTATGTATAGGATTAAGCAAGTATATAAATTTAAGTATTATGCTAAGTAAATAGGAATAGGAAGACACTAATCTATGCAGAAGTAATGACATGAGCAGATGGTGAGTATGAGCAGGTGTGTACGTGCTATGGGTGTGGGTGGAATTGAGGTCGGGCTGATACAAAGCAGGGAAGAGCTAAAGTCAGGCTCCTCACTGCGGCTGTAGATGGGAAGGGAGTTAAGGAGGCACACACAGTACATTTGTGAGAAGTTAGGACCTGGATTTGCATAGGATTAAGCATATACATCTGGATCTAAATCCAGATCTGGATAAGACTGTACTCTATTTTTCTACATAATCATATATAAGACTTTTAGCTGTGACTCCATAGCATTATGAATATAAGTTTTGTGACTGTATAAGTTTATTGGGTTTTTAAATTTCTACCTGATTAGTATTTTACTTCTACTGTAGGTCTAAGATTATTAAGAATATTTAACTATGTCAGTTTATATATGCACAAATAGGGAAGTGTATCTGCTTTCTATGGCATTAAACTATGCAAGCTGTATCTTTATTTGGTTTTTTGTTGCTGTTATGTTAGGGATTGAATCCAAGGCTTTATATATGGTGGGCAAGTGCTCTGGCACTGAAGTGCAACCTCACTTTTCATCTGTTTTTCAATAACTAGTACTTTGTGAATATGTTTGTGCAAAATATCCTTATGGCATTTTGAGTAGACATTTATTTTTAATGGAATATATAGCCATATCTCTTTCTCTCAATGTACCTGTCTATCTCCTAATGTTATAGTGGATTGCGTAAATATGTCTGCAAAAGTCTTATTTGCAAGACATATCATGAAAAATGACATTTGGTGAAGATTATGTAGATATATTTATGCCTTTAGAGAGTAATTCAAATGCTCCTTTCTCTGATTCCATATAATATTATGTAATATGTGTGTATCTATGCCAAGCTATATAGACTAACCTGGATTTATAGAACATCATTATAAAATAGTCCTTGTATAGTAGCCTATAAATGTATGAGTATTGTATGAGCATTGTAAAAATTCTGCCATATCATTGTACATAAAACTAATTACAGTAAAAATATTGCCAAAGATGATGGGGACGTGTGTTCAAAGCACGGGGGAGTAACTTGAAGAGAGTTAATGGCAATATCTTTTATTGTGTTAGTTAAACGTACATTGTATTTTCAATACCCTCTCAGCAATCAAAAGTTTATAGCAATTTCTGGCACATAGAAACATTGCAGTGAGTCCCCATCAACTTTATCTACTGAATCTGGCACTGTGTGACTTCTGGTTCTTTCCCAAAGTCCAAAAAACCACCAAGGCAAACATTTCAAACCGATTCAGGACATCAAGGCAGCCACGACAACTAAACTAAAGACCTTCATGGAAAAGGATTTCCAGAACTGCCTCGAAAAACAGCAAGAATGATAGCAGACGTGTGTTCCAAGCAGGGGTAGGGGGATTTTAAGGATTAATGGCAATGTGTGTTTTACTATAAAAAATTTTTATGTAAGCATTCAGCTTGTTGAGATCACATCTCATATCACATCTCATATATATATATATATATATATATAAAACGTAAGATTATGCATATCATTTCATTTATTATCGACAAATTTGCATGTTTAGGATTACATATTTACTTGCCTGGGTATTGTATTATTTAAAGTGCTAGTTTCTATTCCTTTATGAAACTATGAAATGTGAGTATATCATTCCTGGCATAAAATTATGGAAAAAGAGTTTCCACATGTACCTGGGATTATGTACAAATGATATATATGTATATATATGATATATATGTATATATATGATATATACATGTGTCTAGACCTGGAATTTTTTTGAATCAATGAAATTATCTAGTTGTGAAGAATATGTATGTATATATATATATATATATATATATATGTGTGTGTGTGTGTGTGTGTGTAAACACGTTTGTATCTGTGTCATCTTTTATGTTCAAGAATGTACAAACATACCAGTATTGCTATACACTTACACAAGTAACACGTAAGTAAATTTTCCTCTTAACTCCGAAGATAATATATGGGTCTCTGGAGTAAATGTTTATGAAAAAATGTTTTTATTTTATCTATATAATCTTACATGTGTGCATACATAATCATATTAAAACATACATATTGTAATTGGTAAATGCACCAAATAGAAATATATGTTATACAAATATAAACTGAGATTCTTCAATAAATTATAAATATTAGCTGGATGCAGTGGCTCATACCTGTAATCCCAGTACTTGGAAGGCTGAGGCAGGAGGATTATTGTCAGTTTGAGCCTAGGCTATATAATGAGTTTAAGGTTAGCCTGAAATGCATAGTGAGACTCTGTCTCAAAACAACAACAACAAAATATATAAATACTAGTATATACAAATATGTTAAAATGTATAAATATATTTAAGTACCTTCACACACTTCTAGGAAGATATATAAAAGTCTTTTAATCTAAAATTCTACAAGACTAGATAAATGTGACTTTACAATTTTTTTTACAATGAATACATTTTAGTTCATCAAGATAGGCCATCCACCAACACACACCAATGCAAAAATATCTCTATTGGCAACCTTATATTTTTAATTTTATTTAAATGTTTGATAATATAAATATATGATAGATAAAAAATGATTTCTGTAGCATAGCTATGTTACAAAGTGTAGTAAGTTCAAGAATATCTGGAAAATCTTGACCCAGCATACAAAATTATCAGAACCGTATTCTATTAGTGCATCCTTCTGCAGTTAAAAAGCCTGTATATACTAATAATAGTGAAATAGCACTGCATGCGCATATGCTAGTAAAAATAGATAAACTTAGCTGTAGTGAAAATGAAACCCAGAGAAGAGATATTCTCACACATAATTGGTGGCAGGAAAAAGAGTTAATCTTTTTGGAAAATAATCTAATAATATCTATCAAAAATAGATCCTTTAAAGCTCACTATTTGAGATGATAAGGCAGGAGAATCACATGAGTCCAGGAGTTGGAGACCAAGTTGGGCAACATAGTGGGACTTTGTCCCTAACTAAATTTTTTATCTGGACTGACAGTTTCATTTTGTTTTTTCTTTTCTAGATCTAGTCTTGTTACTGAACATTGTTTTTAGGATCCGTTTGACAAATTACAGTGCTATTTTTTTATTTTAAAGAGGGTGAAACTAAACATAACAAAGCAGATCAGAAGAAAACAATGTGAGAAAGATTTCAAAGCAAAACAACAGGAGGTTTACAGTGGCTAACATAATGTCTCTTGTTTTCTTCTAAATAGTTGTCTATATCTTCCCCACAATGAATTAATACAAGACAAAATAGTATAAAGCTGGTCAGAACAGAGTGATGAAGGTATTACAGGTCTTCAAAACCAGACAATAGGAAAATCAACAATGGCTACTGTAATGTCTCTTGTTCTCTTCAAATAGCTGTCCATACCTTCATGTATGTTGAAATTAAACAATGCAAAACAGACTAAAACCACTCTGAACAAAGAATAATAGCAGTACTGTATTTCACAGCATGACAATACAGAATCAGCAATGGATTCCATTATGGATACCATAATGTCTCCTTTTCTTCAAAGTAGCTGTTCATTTCATCATGCATAATATGATCGATACTCGTAAACTGTTTAGGAGAAGTTCTAGGCATGTATTAGTCTCTATATGTATACCTATTCATTCTGTATTAGAAGGAAAAACAAAACAAAACAAAACAAAAACAGATTACTAGAAAAACAAGAAAAAAAGACAAAAAACAATAGCAAAGAACCTAAAACAATATAGGCCTTCAAAACAAGGTAGTAGGAACATAACTAAGGTTATTATTTTACATAGTGATCCTCAAGAGTTCCTCAGATGACCAGATACAAATATGCAAAATTGTTCCAATCCTATGATTGGTAACTGTTTTGTTCCACAAACTTACAGAATTTGTAGCAAAATCATCTTAGTTATCCTAAGTGTGTTTAAACAAATTTAATGTTTTTCTTTTCTCTTCCTTTTTCTTTTTCTTCCTTTTCCCTAAGATATTATTTTTCCCCTTTCAGAAGATTCTTAGCCCTTCACTGTATTTATTGAGGATTTTGTATCTTATACAGTCTTACCATTTCTTACACTAGGGAGACTATTTGGTATTTACACACATGTGAGTTTGATTTCTTTCACTTATGAGTATGGTCTCAACTTATATCCATTTACTTATAAATATCTCAATGTGATCATTCTTCATAGCTGAGTAGTACTCTATTGTATAAAAATACCACATCTTGTTTATCCATTCCTCAGGTGATGGACATTTAGGTTGTTTCCAAGATCTGGCTATTACAAATTGTACTGCTATAAACATGGGTGCACATATATCACTGTGGTATGATGTTTTCAGTTCTTCTGGGAATATTCCCAGAAGTGGAATAGTTGGGTCAAATGGGACTTCCAATCCCAGCTTTTTGAGGAACCTCCAGACTGACCCCCACGGTGGTTACACCAGTCTGCACTCCCACCAACAGTGCAGAAGAGTTCCTTTTTTCCCACAGCCTCTCCAGCATTAGTTGTTGGTAGTTTTTTCTATCCTGGCCATTTTTTCTGGGGTGAGATGGAATCTCAGTGTGGTTTTAATTTGCATTTCTCTAATGACCAGTGATGCTGAAAATTTTTTCACGTATTTATTTTCCATTTTTATTTCTTTATCTGAGAAGTGTGTATGCATCTCAGATGCCTGTTTTTAGAAAGGGTCTTTGAAAAAAATTTTTTAGTTCTTTATATGTTCTAGGCAGAAGTCCTTTGTCTGAGGAACAGTTGACTAAGATTTTTTTCCCAACTTTTGGGTTTCTTTTTTACTGTGTTGGAGATTTCTTCTGGTATGCAAAAACTTTTTAATAAGTCAAGATTCCAATGATTGATTCTGGGAAGTATTTCCCATGTGCTTTCATTTTTGTTCAAGAATTCTCTGCCTACCCCCATGTCTTCAAGATTGCTACCTACTTTGTCTTCCAGAATATTTAGTGTTTCTGTTTTAATATTTAGATCTTTGATCCATTTTGACTTTAGTTTAGTGCATGGTGATAAACATGGGTCTAGTTTTAGTTTTCAGCACATGGAGAGCCACTTTCTCCAGCATCATTTATTAAAGAGACTATCTTTCTTCCAGTGAACATGTTTGGCTGCTTTATCAAAGATAAGGTGGCTGAGTGTGTTTGTAGTTGTAGTTGTATCTTCTAATATATTCCACTGATCTTCAGGTCTGTTTTTATTCCAGTACCATGCTGATTTTAACAGTAGCTTTCTAGTACAACTTCAAGTCAAGGTTTGTGATGCCTCCTGCCTTGCCTTTGTTGCTCAGAATTGCCTTGGCTATTCTAGGTCTTTTGTGGTTCCAGTGGAATTTTAGGGATGATTTCTCTAGATCTGTGAGGTATGCTAGTGGTATTTTGATTGGGATTGCTTTAAATCTATAATAACAATTTTGGGAAAATGACCATTTTCACAATATTTGTTCTTCCTATCCATGAAAAAGGAATGTCTTTCCATTTTCTGAGATCCTCTTCAATTTCTTTTTCAGAGTATTATAAGTTTCCCTGAGTAGAACTTTTACTTCTTTTGTTAGATTGATTCCTAAGTATTTCTTTTTTTCTGGATGCTATTGTAAAGGGTGTGGCTTCTCTTATGTCTCTCTCAGTAAGTTTGTTGTTTATATGTAGAAATGCTATTGATTTTTGAGTGCTAACTTTGTATCCAGCATTGATTTGCATTACTTAATGTAGTTATTATACTTAGAAGTCTTTCAATGGAGTTTGGGGTGTCTTCTATGTAGAATATCATGTCATCTGCAAATACTGATAATTTAATTTCTTCTTTTCCTATCCTTAGTCCTTTTATTTCTCTCTCTTGTCTGATTGTTCTGGCTAGTATTTCTAGCACTATATTGAATAGGAGTGTTGATAATGAGCATCCTTGTCTTGTTCCTGATTTTATAGTAAAAGCTTTCAGTATTTGGCCATTTAATGTGATGCTAGCTGTTGGTTTGTCATAAATGGCTTTTATTGTATTGAGGTAAAGACTATCTATTCCAATTTTCCATAAGGTTCCTACCATGCATGACTGTTGGACCTTATCAAAAGCTTTTTCTGCATCTATAGAAATGTCATGTATTTCTTGTTTTTGGCTGTATTAATATGGTGTATTACATTTATTGATTTGCATATACTGAGCCATCCTTGCATTCATGGGATAAATCCCACTTGGTCATGGTGTATAATCTTCTGCATTCTGTTTGCCAATATTTTATTGAGAATTTTTGCATCTATGTTCATTTGCATCTATGTTCAAACTACAGTTTGGCCTGTAGTTCTCCTTTTTGCTTGAGTCTTTCTCTGGTTTTGTATTAGAGTGATATTTGCTTCCAGGAATCAGTTAAGGAGAATTGCTCCCCTTTCAACTTCATAGAAGAGTTTGAGGAGTGTCAGCATTAAGTCTTCTTTGAATTTCTTATAGAATTCCATAGTGAATGGATCAGGACCTGGGCTGTTCTTTGTTTAATTACATTTTCAATTTCATTAATTGAAATTCAGCAGTTTTACATCTTCTTGACCCAGCATTAGTAATTCATATGTTTCTAGGAATCTGTCCATTTCTTCTGTGTTTTCAAACCTATGAGAGTAGAGGTTTTCAAAGTTGGTGTTAGTGATCTTTGGTATTTCCACAGGGTCTATAGTGATTTCACCCTTTTCATTCTTTATTGCATGAATGTGAGTTTTTCTTCCCTGTTTTTAAGGAAAAGACCTTAAAGAAAAGGCCTTAAAGAAAAGGCCAGGGCATTTTTTATTTATTCTTTGAGAAACAACTCTTTGATTCATTGATTCTTTGCATTGTTTTCTTAGTCTCTATTGCATTAATTTCTGGTCTGATTTTTATTATTTCCTTCCTTTTTTGGCTTTGGGCTTGACTTGCTCTTCTTTTTCTTGATGTTTGAGGTGTAGCATCAGATTCTTTATTTATGTTCATTCTGTTTTCCTGATGTGGGAGCTCACTACAGCAAATTTTCCTCTAAGAACTGCTTTCATTGCATCCCACAAGTTCTGGTAGGTTATATTTATATTTTTATTTATTTATAAATATTGTTTATTTTCTTCTTTAATTTCCTCTATGACCCACTGATTGCTCAGGAGTATGTTATTCAATTTCCATGTGTTTGTGGGGTTTTTGCAGTTTCTTTTGTCATTAATTTCTAGTTTCATGGCACTATAATCTGATAACATGCATGAGGTAATTTCAATTCTTTTGCTTTTACTTAAACATGTTCTGTAGGTACTATGTGGTCTATTTTAGAGAATGTCTCATGTGCTGCTGAGAAGAATGTATATTCTTTTGTTGTTGGAAGGAACACTATGTATATGTCCACCAAGTCTATTTGTCCACAGGTGTGATTCAGTTCTGTTATTTCTTTGCTGATTTTCTGCCTAGTTGATCTGTCTCTTTGTGTCAGTGGGATGTTAAGGTCTCCCATTTAAATTGCATTATTGCTTATTTGATTTTTCATTTCTGTTAATACTTGTTTTGTACAACTGGGTAGTACTCCCAAATGCAGTGCATATATATTTAAGATGTTTATCTCTTCCTCTTGAAGTTTTCCCCTAACTAGATTGTAGTGAACTTCTGTATCTCTTTTGATCATTCTTGGTTTGAAGTTCACATTGTCTGCAAACAGAGTAGCTACCACTGCTTTTTTCTTTTTTTCTTTTCCTGTTGCATGAAGTATTGTTTTCCATCCTTTGACTTCCAATCTATGAGTTTCCTTTTGGGTATATGGGTTTCGTGTATACAGCATTTGGTTGGATGTTGTTTCTTGATCCATTCTGTCAGTCTGTTTCTTTTAATTGGTGAATTGAGGCGATTTACATTAATAGTTATAAGTGATATAGATTGGTTTATTTTTGACATATTATCTTCCTGCTGTTGATTCTTTTTTTCTTAAATTTTTTATTTTAAAGAGAATAAAACAAAAGAGGGCAGTATAGAGCAGATCAGAACAGGACAACATAGGCAACACAGTACTTTACAATAAGACAACTGGACATCAGCAGTAGCTATCACCATATCACTTACTCTG
Source organism: Dolichotis patagonum (assembly GCA_004027295.1). Lineage (NCBI taxonomy): Eukaryota > Metazoa > Chordata > Mammalia > Rodentia > Caviidae > Dolichotis > Dolichotis patagonum. Next base: position 74,341 of record PVJX010006861.1, read on the forward strand.
CTATAGTTGAGCATAGTTTCAAATACAACAATTTCAAACATAACAAAATAGTATAAAGCCATGCATAGAGTGAAAGAATTACAGGGCTTTCTGAACCGAATAACAGAAAATAATCAATGGGTACTATAATATCTCATTTTCGATAGAAAAATTTTGTTTAAACTATCACACATATTCAAATCCCAATAAGACACAATGTGATAGAACCAATGGTAGTAGAACAATAGAAGCATGGTAGGACTTCTAAGAAGGATGATATTAAATCAGCAATAGCTGTCATAATGTTTTGTTTTCTTCAAAACAGCTGTTCATAT